>JAQFZH010001017.1:0-25002 GCA_034695485.1 Entomobrya nivalis
TTTATGCTTATAATAATTTCGGCAAAATTGTACAAAATTCGTATTGAAAATTGAAATACGGCAAACATAACGAGTGTCAATCTAAACAACGCTCACGTTAAAAGCATTCAGGTTTAACATGACAGGATTTTAGAAATCAGGAAACCGTAGCCGTGTTTAATTCACACAATATATATTATACATGGTTTGTGTAAATATATCTAAGTATTTTTATGCTGATGCTTCATACTTCAAACATCATCAAAAGCACCAATTGAAAACTTATTTTACCATACTTATTAATTGCTTCTTCTAGGGTCTTGGATTTTTTCAAAATAATAAGTTTTACTTACCCGTCACAAATTGAATTTGCATTGGCTTTTTGAAGGCTAACGCCGTGTTTCCCCGGATATTCAGGTAGCTTATAAATTAAATTCTTAAAGTGCTTACAAAAACCTAAAACAATTTATTAGAATTTTTAATTAACTAGTCGGAATATATCCTGACATAAGAACAAATTTAATAATCCCTCTTTATAAAAGGCGCAATAATTTATTAAACGCTTTTATTTAAGTTCATTTCGTAAGTGCTCTGATATATTTGTAAGTTAATGCGAGAGCAATATATATTAATTATTAAGTCTAGTCCTGGACAAATAAAAAAACCGTTTTTAGTGCCCTTCATAGTCACTAGAAAACATAATAAATATTTATTTCAAAACAGATAAAGCGTGGCATGATTACTCCAGTAAGGAATATATATTTATTCGTGCAAACGCAACTAAAAATGAAATAAAAATATTACATCTGTTTTTAAATGTTTATGCTTCCCCTTTCTTCGTCAAATGGTCCAATCCACTCTCATGATTCTTTCAAGGTGATGCACTTTAGCTTCAAGAAAGAAACAATAGTGAAGTTGCATCTAAATGAGCTTTTCATTTGAATTCTGGATTAGCCTCCATATAATCCGAACTTTTTGTTGGGTTTATATTTAAGTTTTTAAGTGTTAAGGTGTTAAGCTGCCAACAATTCCTATCCAACAACCTTTACAAAATATTTTTTTCTAAATAGCTACATGAAATTAATGTTATTGGTTTGTCATCGATAAGATTCAGATTAAAAAATACAATTCAAACATTTAAACGCAACAACGTTGAACAATATCATTAGCATGTTGGAATTATGACACAGTTTAATAACTATTTTAAGAAATCGTCCATGAAAACGTCCTTTAAAAATGGCTGTCTTTACAGTTTACTATACTGCATTGTATTGAAAAGGTTTAGTTTCTTGTTCTTTCCGTTTTTTCAAGCCAAAAGTCTCGTTTTACTTTTAAATCTTTCGTTTAGTATGAGGGCTAATAAATTGCAGGAGTCTCGCATATGAAAATGATTGTTCAACATTATAATAATAATAATAATAATTTTATTTAAAAAAACACTATTCAAAAACGAATGGAAAAAAGATTTCTAGGTCTTAAGTGGCAATATCCGTTTAATCATCTGCTAAACGTTGTTGCATAGTGGTGCATTCGGTATACTTGTTTGTTCCATTTAGTGGTATGGAATTTCCATCGCGACCAGTGTGTTTTTTCCGTCTTGAATGTTTTGCTACGCAGCATTCTTTTACCTTTTCTGCGTTCTCCTTAGAATTTGAGTTCACTAAACAGTAACTACGAGTACCTTTTTTGCTGCCTGTGTACAGCTTCGAAGTATTGAAAAGATAAGTATTAACACATGCATATTTTTACTTGAAAGACTTTGCATTGAAGTATTATACTTAATCACATACATACATACCTCAAAACAAATTCCTAACTCCTTCTTACAACATTGTAAAGTGGCTTCCCATGCGTTATTACCCTTGTTAATACCTTTTTCGCTGACACACCATGCTTTCAAGTTGTTTTTCATTTCTGGTGTAAGCTCCTTTATCTCACTCGAAAAGGCTTCCTAAAACATTATAAGTATGATTAAAAATGTACAGACGCAAAAAATGGAATATTGTTTTAAAATTGCTGCATACTTACGAATATACACAAAAATGAAATGATATAAACTATACGGTTGAAAAAATAACAAAACATTGTAAACGAGGATTCAAACATTAATAATTTATGTACTATGTAGAGAATAAACACACAAACGAATGCATATCTTGATTAGTTTTTTTAACCGTTGGTAAAATGAACTATTTATTACAATCAATTGTGTTTAAGCAAAACAATATGTTAAATGTGAGGATGCGCTTAGATTGGTACTTAAAACTGGTTGAACAATAAGTCATTATAAAATATAAGTTATTATTGATACATTGAAAAAATGATAATGAAAAGACAAAATTTGGTTGAATTTTTTAGTAAAATAATGTTTTTATTATTGCTTTAAAGGGTAGATCCTATTATGCATAAGTATTTTTGTCAGACACTGTGCAACAAATTACGTTTAAAAAGAACTTTTTTTAATAGTAAGTTTATGTAATTGTCAATTTTAATAACTTTAAAAGCAAAATAAATTTAAAGTATTAAAACATTTTTTTGTTGTGACATCTAATCTATCCTAACCCAAATTTCATAATATTCTATCTTCCACGTGTAAATATATTTCGCAATAATTCTATATTCGACCCTTTTCCCCTTTTTTATTCGATTTTGAGTTATATGACTACTTCAACTCCTATTACAGCATTGCCATTCGACAAGAAACTCTTATCGATATCACAAGTATATCAAAAACCTCAGCAGCTCAACATGTCTCCAAGAGAAGCCTCATTTAAAGTTCACCACATTGCCCAAAACGTATTTCCATGTACGTATTTCGTTGACTTGGAGCAAAATGCGTTACTACCTCATTCCCTCTACAATAAACTTTTCCATCGCATCTTCCGAATATTCATTTTCTTTGGCTCTTTGCCTACAGCAATTGAAAAATTCAAGAAGATTTTATCATCAAATTTACCGTATACTCAATTGTTTCTCCAATGCTTATTGTTTTTAACTATTGCAACTATATAGTGACTGCAAGATGGGAAGAAAGGGAATATCTATTTAGTCAAGCCTGTGATATTTACTGCTAGGAAAATCTTGCGAATACTTGCTTCAAACTTATTGGAAAATATACAATCAGTGAACTTTTCATTTACATATTTTCCAATTATTTTTTAATTTTTGTGATTGTGGCGTGTTTATTTTCCCATTTATGCTATCAATTGAACCCATTCAACTTGTATCTGGAAATCGTTTACCCGTGAAACTCTTATGTTCTTTAATTTATGGACCTGGTAGCGGTTTTTTAATTTGGTACCTTCTTTCCTCATTGCTTATATGTATTTCGGCTCTAGAAATGACTGAATGTTATTCCCGAAAACTGGTTCTAAACATGATGGAGCTGCTTACGAATTTCATAAGTGCTGTGCTCGCTATCAAAAAGCCACACTTCTTTTTGATTTGAGTCGGGTCGCCATGGAGAAATTTCCTGCTGCGGTTATCTGCATTGGAATATTGATTGGTTCGATAACAACAACAGAATACTTGTGATGTGGTCTAAAAGTTAATATATTTGTTTACCTTATTTTACCTTTTTAAGTTTGTCGGGTATACCGTATTTGAGTGTTTTACGTTTTCGAAAGTTGTGGAAAAAGCATTTGGTGAAAAAGTACGACAGAAGGTTGCTTAGGGCTGCGAGACACTTTGGATTGGGTATCGGGTCGTATGGTATATGCACGCCGTTGCTTGCGTGGATAATAAATATAAGAAATACATCGGATCTCTTGCTTATTATGTAAATCTTGTTCTTTTATTTGTCATCTTTAGTCATGAATATATCTTTTGTATAACTTGCTTCCTGATAATATGATTCAAGGTGTTTAAAGCCTAAATTGTAAATAAATTGTAAGTGCATCATATATTCGAGTCTTCGAAACTTATGCAAGCATGATCCACGTGGAAAACAAGCCTTGGTCAATCCCACAAAGTTTGACATATTCTTTCAATCTAATACATAACGTAAAAATCTATAAATTTAAAAATACTTTTATATAACTGTAACTCTAAACTTTGTTTTTTAAGTAAAGTTAATTTTTTCACATTTTTTGTTCATGATAGACAATATAGTAAATACGCTTTACTTAGTTTTGGCGGATGTTGCGTAATATCCTGATATGTTTCGAATTTCAAATACCTTACCATAAGGCAAATAAAAGGGTCAATTTAAATATAACTTTGATTAGTGTATAAATTTGAATTAGAACTCGGGGCTTACGTGGTATTTCGTTCACACTGGCCATTATCTAGAATTCATAATTCGTGCAATCCTAGCAGCTAGCTATTCTTTATTCTCATCTGAAATCGGATACAATTTCCAGTTTAAAGTTTAACTGGAGTTGTGTAGTGGAGAGCGAGAACACACACTTACACACATGTAACAAATCTAAATTACAAGAACCAATTCATACAACACAAACACAACGTGCGTTTAAATTGTTGGAAGGAGATTTGCACACGTCATTCAAGTTTCAACTGATGAACAGAGGTTGAAATACGCACAAATATTTACACCATCGTAACTCGTCAACTGAACCATTCCGCACAACTCCAACAAGACTACTTTCATGCCCTTCCACAAAAACACACAACTTGGACCCATTCTGGGAACGTGCGCCCAAAATATCGGCAGAAACAAGCGACACTTCAAGTCCCCAACAATATTTTGCACAAGCCATTCAAGTTTTAACTGATGAACTGTGGTTAAAATACGCACAAATATTCGGCCATTCGTCACTAGTCAACCAAACCTTCCCGCACAACTTTAACAAGACCTAATTTACATTCTTCCACAAAAACACACAACTTGAACGGATTCAAAATTTGCGCCCAAAAAATATCTAGAACAAGCGACCCTTCGAGTTGGAACTGTTGATCACGGGTTGAAATACGCATAAAGTTTCAAGGGTAAAATTGCATTGTACAATGATAAACGGTCAACAACAAAATAGGGTCATACAAATCGTGCTAATAGTGAAGTTGGTCGATTTTGCCGTACAATGTTGCTCCACACTAAGCATACTACTGAGCTTTTATTCAAACTAAGCAATAAAATTCGATTCACGAGCTATTATGTGTATTCTAATATCTTATGCGATGCACATCATCTATCGGTTTAACGATGAGTTTCAACTATTTGAAGCTGTGCTGATCTTACAAAGTTATTTTTTAAACTTTCTTTCAATTAACTATTATCTCGTCTTTAACAATGGCGGGCTTCGGAAGCCATCCATGGCTCGAAATTCAATATTTATCGATAATAATTGGTTCTGAAAAATTGTACAACGAAGACGCGTTTTCTGAAAAAAAAATTCGATCATTTCTTAATTTACAACTGACACATTAATAGTTGGACCCTTAGAAACATGGTGTTCGAGATTTTGATTTTACAAAAATATAAACACAACTGCTGATTGATTTCATCGATTTATCAAATCATATTGTGGTTGATATTTCTTGGCTGAAAAAAACAGATCGCTATTTTTATTTCAAGTGAACCCTGCTAGCAATTTGTTAAATCAAGATTTTTAAGCGCCCCCTAATTATTGGACGCTTTCATAATTTAAAGTTCATCATGTCAGAATTATTATGTACTATGTACAAATTATCGAATTAAATCCAACGTATGGACCCGTCCAACTCTCCGCCATTATTGGGCTAATAGGTTGGCTAGAGAATAACGACAACCTGGCGGAATTGGTGAGCGAACAAAATCATAAATCGTCGGCACTCAAACTTGCTGGTGATTTTGGACGAATGCAATATGTTCACAAATTACTTGAACATGAAGAAGTCGTCATGGGATAATTTTTGAAGATCATTCAACTACATTATTTTGTTACCTTTTTTTGTATAACATTTCAATTTTTATTGATAAATCCAATAATAAACTTTTATAACCAAATTAATGCACATCTTCATGAGTTTTTTAGCTGCTAATACAATGAGCTATTTATTACAATCAATTGTATTTAAAGAAAATAATTGATTAGATGTGAGGATGTGATTCGCTTGATACACAAAACTAAACGAACAATAAGTCATTACAAAATATAAGTTATTATTGATACATGGAAAACGTGATCACGACAAGACAAAATCATTTATTTTACTTCGGCCCTTTTACCTATACATATAAATACATACAGAATACGTATTTATGCATACATATCTATGTGTATAATATACATTGTACGTATATACGTATATATATTGTACAAATATATCGTATCATACGCTGCTTCCTTAAGTTATATATCAGAATTTTACATTTTTCTTGATCTATTCAAATGTACTTATTCAGGAATTAAATTTGCAACGCAAAAAATAAAACTGTTGACTTATCAAAGCAACCAAACAACCTCAATTTTTTTTATAGATCGCTGCGGTCTCTTTACGAAAGCGCAATGTGTTTTGTTGGTCCATATCTTGTTGTAGTTTATGCTGTTGTAACACTTTATTTTATTTTCGTACAAGTGGTTTTCATTAGATTATGGAGTGAACTTAAGGGTT
The DNA here is from genome assembly GCA_034695485.1 of Entomobrya nivalis. Lineage (NCBI taxonomy): Eukaryota > Metazoa > Arthropoda > Collembola > Entomobryomorpha > Entomobryidae > Entomobrya > Entomobrya nivalis. The sequence goes on from JAQFZH010001017.1 coordinate 6,532, forward strand.
TTATGTGTATTGGTTATGTGGCATTTTTAATAGTTTGGATATGTGTTCTACAAATATCAAAGTATTTGTGCATAAAGGGATATAAGAACTTTAACTTGTAGGCAAAAATAAATTCTAAAGTGTAGCCATAATAAGAAAAAGTAATGGCCAAGTTTAGAAAGAGTTGTAGATTAATTTTAGTTCGTCACTTCAAAGTGCTTGTTTTTGGAAGAATGTTTGTATTAAGAGTTTGAAAGTTTATACTTGTAAATTGCTTGTTAGTCTCAAAAAGCATTAGATAATCAATCGGATCATTTTTTTGAAAATAAATTGAAATAACAGTTGCATTGTTATAAAATAAAGTAAATTTGTTAAAATTTATTAAACATTGAATAAATATTTTTTTAGAATTTTTCAAGCAAACAATTTGAACCAATATTTTCTATGTATATAAAACCAACATATTGTTTGACCTAATTTTTGTAATTTCTGTGTTGTGCGGGTTTTAATTTTGTAACTCTATTAGATATATTTCCGAAAATTTTCATACCAAACTGATAAATCGTTCCCAAAAATTCACCTACAAAAATAAAGCATGATGTTGCCCATAATAGCAAAAATATAACAAATATTGAACGTAGTCTGTTAAATTCAATATTATCGTTTGCATAATCCATCAAACGAATTTGAGTATCACCACAACTCATTTCTACTTTATTCAAACTTTTCTTTAAATCTTTCCATTTCTCTAAGAAGCCAATTTCTGTCAATCGTTTAAACGTTATTATAAGCCAGTATTTATTTTTAGTTTGCAAATTCCAATAGTAGTCTTCTGTAAACATCATTTCGCGCATTTGAAAACACCGAAAGTTTCTATAAGCAGTTGAATTAAATTTACCAACTTGTTTTTGTACTTGACACTTTTCTCCATATAACTCGGTTTCGTCATAAATATACACGCTTTTATTTTGTAAAAACTTGTAACGTTCTGACTTTTCATCCTCACTCAAAAAATTAACTACATTTCTATACGACAACCTTCTCGACTGAAAATAATTATGTACAGGGTGACCATAAAAATGCTGTTCACTCAAATTTAAATTAACTTTATATCCTAATGGTTCTAAATTCAAAATAATATTAGGCATATCAGGTAGCAACGGAATAGATGTAAAACTCAAAGCAACCTCTTCGTAAAGCATACAAATTATCATTCCGCAAATCGTCAAAATGAGAAACACTTTCTTCTTTTCAATATTTTTGGGAGACTCTCCCATAAATATACTGATTGATATCACAATATTTGAGATTGGCTCATATACCTTGTAAACTTGCATCACACCAAATGCACCAATCAGCAGAAGTATTGCTATTAACGCCCATAAATTCAATGAAAAAGGGTCAACCCAGACTGTATAGTCCAAAAATGGTTTTGAAGGTCTAAGGTCAAGACAATACATTCCATAATTTGCTACACTATCTGATTTATACGCATGTCCATTTTTAAGCATGTAGAACACCTTTTTATCAAAAATTGAGCCTTTGACTTCGGCTATGATTTGAACGTCCCTAAATTCCGTTGATATTTCCAATTCCTCTCGGGATGATATGAAACGAAGAGTAAAATTGTGCTCGTGGGCTAATGTTTCTAGTGACCAAACTCGCTGCAAACACTTAGGAACAATATTTGAACCATTGCACTTATTCTCTGTTTCAACGTAAACTATTTTCTGGTTTAAACTCCAGAAATTATCTTTAAGAAATTTTCTTGGGTTTCCAAAGTGTTTTGACTGAATTTTAGTCGTGTTTATGTAAAGCCAATATAATACGTTGCTATTGTTGGGACGCACATTAACTAATATGGAATTTTCACTGGTGAAGAATGAAGTTGAAAAATAATGAGTATACTTATTTGCTCTGCGTTTTGGAGGTTGAGAACATATAATCGCAATGTGAAACGACGAGGATAATTGTAATAAAGGTTGCTCAAGGGTATCAAGGTTATAGTGGAAAGCTTTTACAACGTTTATGTGATTCACATTGTAGCAGAATTTTATGCAGTTTTGATCACCTCCAACAAAATAAATGGTATAATTTTGTGGTGAATATTGAACTGCAGTTAGGACCGTGTTCAGGAATGAGCACTGGTAGGCACTAGGAAAAACTTGCAGAATTCCAGCAAATACTAAAAATACTGTGTTCATATCTATTTGGAAATGCAAACTCACTAAACTGTTGAAATAAATTTTATTTTATTTAGTGGTTTTCAAACTACTGAAAAAATATCTTTAATTTTTCGTTAAATATGAACTGGTAGCTTGTTTTAAGCTTATTTAAACAAAACCGAGTCGAGTTTGGGTGTACTGGTTGGTTATATCTAACGTGTTTTTCCACTTGTTTTTTTTATGGTTTTACCATCATGTAATGATATTTTGTGGAAATAAATCAATAAATGGATTTACACGTCCACATTTGTCAAACTAAATTATTCATATTCCTTTTAAAAATTATTAGATTGGTTTAGAAATAGTTAGAGTATCATACCACGGTCCGAATAAGTAAGCCAAATCTTTCAAATTTGTTGTACTTAATTAAGTACTAGAACTTACCATTTTAAACACAATATTCGGTTAGTATTTTAACATTTAAGGTAAATAATCAAAAGCGGATTTTAATAAGTACTGATACAATATCTGCTAATGACGTATATTGTCTTACAGATTTAATACACATATATAAGTAGATCTTGAATAAAAATGTGCTCAATCAATGTCATTAATTTAAATATATCAAACAAACAATACATTTTTTATTGATTACTATTAGATACATACGTAATATTTGTTAAGATATGTTTTTGATTTTTTTGTAAACGATTTTTCAATTAAATATGCTTCTTCAAATAGTAAGTTAATATCGATGTCAGCATAGTAACGACATGAAATGATAATGGTATTAACACTACATAGAACGTGGTCGAAAATACGTTAGAAACCATTTTTTTTCAAAAGATTCATCATCATTTATCACACTAGCAATCTATGTAAAATACATACTTACTTTTACCGACATTAAAGCGGTTAGTATCTGAAGAATTATCGGAAAGTTTCTTTGCACAACTAATTGCTTTACTAAATGCCATGTTGCACTAAAAATTAACTAGTATGGTCTTTTAAACATTCCTGACATAGTGGTTGCTTAATAAGTTAATTTGCCAGTTCGCTGCACACGTGGCACCGAAAATTATACCAAATTGGTTGTAAAACCAGAACTCCTAGTCTAGCGCGATTAGAGTAGCCTAGCGCGATTTGTACGGCGATAACTTTTGTCGTTTCCACAGTGCAGCATATGTGCAAATATCGCTTGGTAGTGGAGATGCGATTTATATTGAAAAATAGACAGAAATATTTAATACTTTGAAAGCGAATACCATTTTTTTTAAATTAGTAGCGGTTTAATAAACCAGCTGATGACAGTTCCACAGCTTGCTATGCACAGAATACGACAGAAAATTTATCCGAATGCATAAATCTTCAGCAGTGGCTTTGGGATCGGTGATGGTATTTGATGTGAATTTGGATATTGAACAACGTACAGCGGTAGCAATTTTGCGAATGTATTTTTTGATATTATGGGTAAACATGTAAGGTAGCCAAATTCGAAAACGAATTCTATAATTGTTTAACAAGTTTTGTGATATGACTTTATGTAAATTCCGAAAAAATGGTCTACTCACAAAAACCGGGTTAGAGCCGATGTGATCGGAGTCAAAGTTGTGGTAGTTATTTATGAGAAAGTTGCATTTGTACATGTTTAACTGTTTTTGAAGCCAGCCAATTTTGACAGGATTATCGTATTTAGGGTCTGGTCTATCAAATGGACTTTGATCTTGTTCGTTCTCCATAATTTGAAGTTGTCTAACAATATCCATTGGCAGATCATTCATGTCGTCTTTTAGAAAGTATCCTTCAGTAAACATTGGCATTGCAAATATGGCTACTACAAATATATAAGTGTAAACGGACACAGACTGAAACGAGATTTTGTCATACATTTTGAAGTCGAATTAATAATAAGAGGTCGTAATAGTCAAATTTCGACTGTTATAAAAATCTGGAATAAAATCTGTTTAACGTCAATATAACCAATAAATAATTGTTTAACATTTTCCCATAATACCAGATACCAGAAAGCCTGTTTAAGGATTAATCCAAATACTTGGAGCATTTTGCAGCATTACTGGAGTTTACACAAGTTTTATTTTTTACCAGACGGAATCGATATATATCATGACTACTTCCTTTATTTCCATGTATAATTTATGGTGGAAATAATGAGTGTTGGTCTGGGCTTACATGGATGAGTAATGAGCTTATTATGTATGGCAGTTATATATAATAATTGCGTAATAAACATGTCTTCCCTTAAAGTAAATGGAAATGTTATGTCGCTTCTGTTTCCTAGCAAACCTTTATGTATATAAATGCGTTCGTAAAACTATGGTTGTATGGAAGCACAACTGTTATTTAAGGAGAGGAGAAACATATGTAATATGTATGCTAATTAGTACAACTTGACTACTTTACCGGCTTTAATATATAAAATAATAGATTTAGATTTAATTAATTTGATTAAACATTTAAACGTAGTAATTTTTAACCTTTTTTCTATTCGTAATGTTTAATGCAAATTTGGCTGCAGTCTTGCAAATATTAGAAAAATGCCAAAATGAAATTACATAATTACAAAAAAATAACGAAACATTTTGAACGGGGATTTAAAAAGTGACGATATATAATATCTGCAGTAAAAAATAACCAAAAATTCAATATCTTCACGAATTTCAGTGGTAAGTGAAAATAAGCAATTATAGCTATTTTTGTATTTAGGGATTCAGCTGGATAGCAACTGGATGGTACGAATTTTCTTATTCAAGTTAATGAACATTAAGTAATTGTAAACTTTTACAATTACTAATAAAAAATAACATACGAGTTTTACTTCCTTTTTATAGCAAATATTTAATAGCTCCAATTACACAACCATCAAACATAGTTGCGATGCCAATACTCTTCGGCCTCTTATTTCAAGTGAACTTATTTAAATACATAAAAAAGTTCTTTATTACTTACTTAAGACCATTAAGCATTATAATTTTCGTGTGAAATGTTCCCTTACAAAAAATAAAGAAATTGTGAATATTTGAATTCATATGCAAGTTTTCTGCTGTTGAGCATCATTGCCTTATAACTAATTGCACAACTTGGGAAACCTGCGGTTGCAAAATCGTGTTGCCCATTTCGTAAAACATGAAATGAGCCATACAAACACAGTCATTCCCAAAACAGCCAAACCCACTCCAAAAACCCCAAAGCAAGATAATCCCACAATCGATTTGATATCAATGGGCTGCGGTGGCGCAAATTTGTTGAGATAAACTACTCTCGTGGTCCGCACACTTTCGTGATGGGATTGTAGATTGATAGCCAGTCTCTGCAATTTTTCCCATTCTCCCATCTCAGATGATTTGCTTACCAGCATACTAGCTCTCCCAGACATATAACCTTTTAAACGAATGCTAACTTTAGAATATCTCGTTATAAGTGATGACGATCTTGAAAAACAAGCATATTTATTGTCAATTAATAGGTAATTATTTCCCACAAAGTTTGTGAAAAACGAATGTTCTTCAAATAGACCCGATACTGCAATTTTCCTTTCCGCAATAAATTTTGCAATATCTGTTATATTTGTCGCGAGTACTGTTTCATCCGTAAGATAATCGACTGGTGTAAGACCATCAAATATTTGTTCCAACTCATTTCTTAGAAACTGGGGAGCGAACGCGTACCCAAAGGTACTTAGCCAGCCTTTATAAGGAACATAATGTTTAAAGCCTTGCTTTATGAACCATGGCAACGAAGTTGGGATTGTTCGAAGACGTGTGCTATCAGAAGATATGTAGCTTTGATGAGTATAATAAATCATACATATTGGAACAAGAACACACCAAACTAATCGACGGTCAATGTTTTTGAGATTCGGTGCAACACCAATCATTAAACTAAATATTAAAGCGGCTTTCGAAACATCAAACATTATAAAAGCTAGCAACACATAAATTGCTAATATGACAGTCCAAACTGTCCAGTCAATTATTTCGAATAAAGCTAGGTCGTAAGTGGTGTAGTCGGCGTAGAAAACACAAACCGACATTCTGAATAGTTCTGATCCGACTTCCAGATTTAAGTGTAGATATCCTTTGGCACTTAGGATATCCAAGGATTCGTACTGCAGTATTGTCATAGCCGTACCGCTAATATGAAGGTACCAATTTTGATTCATTTGTTGCTTGATTGGAATATGAGTCGTATTAAGGGTCAGTGAAAAATTTGAAAATTCTTGGACTGATAACACGCTCAAGAAGAACTTTCGGTTGCACGATTTTATTCGCTTTAGGAGAAACTTAAGAGTATTCTGGGACAACTCTTGTCTGAAACACCAGTTATTTGGAACAAATTCAGGAAAAAACGAGAGCAAAGATGTTTGAGACACTAAAAAGGGGACGGTTTGGCCGTAACCTTTAGAATTGATAGATAAAGCGGTTTTTGTCACTTGTTCTAAAGAATTTATTTGTAGTTTTATCAACGTGCCGAATTCCAAATTACAAAAATAGCACAACAAATAGCTGTCGTCATTACCAATTTGAAAGTATATAATGGTGGCATGAAAAGGGGAAACGTTGGAAGAGGGTAGCCGTTTCAGAAATTGGGTAATGTACATCACAGTATTAGCATTTAACTTTGATACGTGACTGAAAAATAACACATTGTCAGAGGTTCCAAATCCGGATTTTCGAATTGCGTACAAGGTTTCATATAGGTTCTTCGTGTACAATAAAAACAATATTTCTCTTTGTCGAAATTTTGGGATTAGCCGTAAATAGCCTATCGTCAAGTTTACCATGCCATTGTATTCTGGTATCGCCAAGTTGAGTTTCAATACGGTATGCACGGTAAAAATATGAAGTGGAAAATGAGAATCACGATCGTAAATATTTGGAATATTTTGCAGTTTAGATGAAAGGACAATATTAATCAAACAGTTACTTTCAGTTGTAAATGGTAAATAGGGCTGGAAAACACAGTGGAACTCCCTAACCAATTCAAAAATAATTAGTGCGGTAATTTTTAGAATCATTTTTTCTCCCAACGTTTTGAAAGGAAACAAATTTTGAAAAACAGCTAGTATCGAAGTACAGGTATTTGTTAAATGTATTTGTATCTGCTTAGATTACTACGATTAAAGCAAGAACTCTCCAAAATCTATTCTCTAAAAATCGTTTTCTACAAGTAATTTATTACACTATATATTTTTAAATATTGTTGTATAACTACTATGGTAGTAAACGAAGCCAATTCTTGTCAAAATGCAATGATATGTTTTAAGGGTACTATCAATATTGACTTCCGATAATGCCAAACCTATTTTTGTATCTAGATAGAAGACTTATATTTAATATTGTTTAATATTGACGGCTTATATGAAAACCGTTGGATAAACGGAGCTGCTTATAGTTGTGGTGCTATGTAACTTGGTTTATTTAAGCAGTGTATAGTAACCAGAAACTATGTTAATTATATGTCGTTATTTCAACAGAAGGTTTGAATTTCTTTTCCAGGTCAATTAATATCAGGAATATCAAGAGCTGCAATACTCATTACCTAATATGTAGTATATATTATCTTTTTTAAACACTATTTGCGTCTTAAAAATATTTAATTTACAATATTTATGTTTTTTTTGACGGGATACGTAACACAACTTTAACTAATCCTTTAACAATTTATACTGTCACAAATACATGTTTTTTGTAAGTCTAATATTTTTCAGTAGTTACAAGCTTAGTGTATTAAAATTCTGTCAACTTTCACGTTTTTTGCTTAAGTTGGTGGATTTAGTTTTTAAATATATTTCCCAGCAACAACAATAAGTTTTTAGTTTCTTTTAATAGTCTTCAAACAACCATTTCATCAGTTAACCAATGCAGAAATAAAACAAAATGAATATGTTGGTCCTAGACGCGACAGTAGTGTATTCTATACGTATAATACTATACACTGAACTCAAGTCGGACTTAGAAAAGCAATTTATTTTAACATCCTGTACTAAAATCAATTTGTTTGTGTAACGATAAGTATTGATTATTTGTTCTGTTGTTGCAGAGTTAGTATTAGTTATAGACCAAAATAGAACGCACTTAAATGGTCGAACTATTCTATAGAATATATTTTATGTTACGTTATTTCTCTTTACAAATTACATACATATATGTTAGAGTATCTTTTAGTTTTAAATAATGGTAAGTCTCGAAAAAACGACAAAAAATATCCCGAAGGTATGATGTTCTTTGTATCATTTACATTAAAAATCTTTTGCAACCATTCTGTTGCAACTAATTTTTTGCAAATTCTGCCTTAATTTGGCCGTCAAATATGTAAGGCAATGCGCCAATTTATGAGTAATGAAAAAACATAGTGTAGGTTCGATGTAGTTTTTTGCACAATACCATCCTACGAAAATTCCTACGTTGTAATATTTTCAACGCCTTTATCTATAGGTTAGAGAAAACAAAGTTATTTCCTTTGATAAACGTTCGGATAAACCTAAATGAACTAGTTGTAAAAGTAGTAACTTCGCTATTTGGTTTCCTCAGAAATATTACAGATATAAACAAATGGGAGTCTAATTAGTGATCTAACTGATTTTAATGAAACCTAGTATAGATTTAGATGTTCAATGCGAAGCAGCATATTTATTTTGGGACAAATTGTTGCATATACAGCTTAGGTTACTATGCGGAATTTTTATTTAATTTCATTGAGAATAGCCTTTAATAAGCCCATACAACAAAACACAAATTTGGGTTATCCATTTTATAAAGCATGAAGTGAGCCATACAAACACATTCATTCCCAAAACTGCCAAACCCACTCCAAAAACCCCAAAGCAAGATAATCCCACAATCGATTTGATATCAATGGGCTGCGGCGGCGCAAACTTGTTAAGATAAACCACACTCGTGGTCCGCACACTTTCATGATGGGAGTGTATATTGAAAGAAAGTCTTCGAAACTTTTCCAATTCTCCCATCTGAAAAGATTTCATTAACAACAAACTAGCCATTCCTGAGGCATAACCTTTCAAACGAATGCTAAGTTTTGCATATCTGGTTATCAAAGCCGACGTTCTTGAAAAACAAGCATATTTATTGTCAATTAATAGGAAATTATTTCCCACAAAATTTGTGAAAAACAAATGCTCTTCAAACATTCCCGAAAGTGCAATTTTCCTTTCCGCAACAAACTTTGCAATGTCCGTTATATTTGTCGCAAGAACTTTTTTATCCGTAATATAATCCTCCGGGCCATGGCCATCAAATATTTGTTCCAACTCATGTCTTAGAAACTGGGGAGCGAACGTGTATGAGATACTCAGCAAGCTTTTATAAGGAACGTATAGTTTAAAGCCGCGCATTATAAACCATGACAGAGAAGTTGGTATTGTACGAAGACGAGTGCTATCAGAAGATATGTAGCTTTGGTGAGTATAATAAATCATGCTTATTGGAACAAGAACACACCAAATTAGTCGACGGTCAATTTTTTTGAGATTTGTTGCCACACCAATCGTTACACCAAAGATTGAAATGGCTTTCGAAACATCAAACATTATAAAAGCTAGCAGCACACAAAGTGCTAATATGGCAGTCCAAACTGTCCAGTCAATTATTTGGAATAAAGCTGGGTCGTAAGTGGTGTAGTCGGCGTAGAAAACACAAACCGAAAATCTAAACACTTCTGGTCCGATTTCTAAATTTGTATATCGATATCCTCTGGCGCTTAGGATATCTAGGGATTCAAACCGTAGTATTGTCATAGCTGTACCACTAATTTGTAGGTGCCACTGTTGGTAAACTTGCTGTTTTGTTGGGATCTGAGTTGTATTTATGGTTAGAGAAATATTTAATGTTTGTTGGATGGATAAGACGCTCAAGAAAAAATTTCGGTTGCAAGATTTGAGCTTTTGGAGGAGATTATTTCGATTATTCGTGTAACCCACTTGGTTAAAACAGGCGTCATTTGGAACAAATTCGGGAAAAAATGAGATCAAAGATGTTTGGGACACCAGAAAGGGGACGGTTTGGCCATAACCTTTAGAATTGATAGATAAGGCGGTTTTCATGACTTGTTCCAAAGATTTTATTTGTAGTTTGATCAACGTGCCAAATTCCAAATCACAAAAATAACACAACAAATAGCTGTCGTCATTACCAATTTGAAAGTATACAAAGGCGGCATGAAACGGGGACACTTTTGATGAGGGTAGACGTTTGAAAAAATGGTTAATGTACAACACAGTATTAGCATTTAAATCTGATACATGACTGAAAAATACAACTTTGTCTGAATTGGCGAAACCGGATCTTTGAATTGTGTACAAGGTTTCATATAAGTTTTGAGTGTACATTAGAAACACTATTTCTCCTTGTCGAAATTTTGGAATTAGCCGGAAATAGCCAATGGTCAAGTCAACCATGTCAATGTCTTTTGGTATTGCGAAGTTGAGTTCCAACACAGTATGTATGGTAAATGTGTGAAGTGGAATATTGGAATCCCGATGGTAAATATTTGGAATATTTTGCAGTTTCGATGAAAGCACAATATTTATAAAACAGCTACTTTCAGTTGTAAATGGTATGTAGGGTTGAAAAATACAGTGCAACTGACTTGTAAATTCAAAAATAACGATTGCAATTATTTTCAAATTCATTTTTAATATAAATTTAAATAAAAGAACACAAGTATCCAAATATAGTTTTCTTTGTTGAACGGAAACGTATGTATAAGGTAAGCTCGCCACGAGTGGACATAAGAGCGTGCCAAAAATCCAATCAATATTTGTTGGGTTGGTTTTCCCCAAGTTGTTTATTGCGCAATGTACATTAAAGCTCGGTTTTATAACTGTAACGTTAAGGTAGTGAAGCTAACTCATGTTGAATTATAATCTAGAGTTATAACACTATCTTATATTAATTTCTGAAATTTAAATGCCGAATTTGGAAATTGTAGCGGGATGGTAGATTTTATAAAATAGAGCAAAAGGAAACCAAATATAGGCTCGTACTCAGAAATTATGTCTTCTACTTAAATTGCTTATACGCGTATTAGTATGCAACTTGTTTTTTCAGCAATCGATAGTTAACAGATTTAATCTTGAATTTATGTTTTCAACAACTGTTTTAATTTTTTCCTACGTTGAATCTGTACCAGTATCTGTACATTGAATATCAAAAGCAGAAAGATTCGTTATTAGACATAACCGTATACAATGGATTAGATCTATTTTTCAAAAAGTATTGGCTTTGCAAAAATATTTAGTTTATATTTATTCTCGTATATTTTACTTCAGCACGGAAGCTTCTGTCTTTTCAGATGACATGCTCCTGTCTAATGTTTTATTTTTAACTTCAACTTAGTTTGCCATTTGACTAATTATAATTTTTTGGTACTTCTTATATCACCAGTAAATCAGGTGGTGCCACGGATACGTAACAACTGATTAATTAAATGCATATACTTTTTTGGGTACCAACTTCCTTTTTTCAAATGTTACCAACAAGCTTGACAGTTTGTTTTACGTAAGCAAACTTTACATGTAATTCTATTTTTAACTCGATTCTTTTTTAAATATATTTTAGCTTTGCACTAATGCTTTTTTAAGACAAAATGTTGAGCTTTTGTAGGAAATCAAGGAAATAGATAACTGCTTTTACTTCCGGTCTAGTGACGTAGTTCATGTGAAAAATTAATGTGTGATTTTCAGTTCAAACTATTACCAAATTACTTCATAAACATGCTTCTTTCGCAGTATGTTTTCAAGTTGTTTATTTTATTCCAAAATTATAAAGGTAGTTTTCCATAGCAATAAGGAAATGGACATTAAGATGATAAAAAAATTACCACTTTCCATCAATAAAGCCTACATCTTCGTAAAATTGTGTTTCAGCTTCATAATAAAAAGTGAGAAATAAAATTGTTAAAGCTAATTTAAAAATTCGCAAGTGTAAATTAATTCAACTTTGGCATTTATTACGTGATATCATGTCATCCATAAATGCTTTAGCGATTTATTTGGTGATAATCAACCAAAAATATTGAAACATTAATAAAGCAACCTAAAATATTCAAAACCTAAATTTGGATTGACGTAGACATATTGATCAAATTACCTAACTTGTGGTCATATAAAACCAAAATTATTTTCTTAAATTAATGACAATATTTTCCACCAAAACAACTGTAAAAAGTTTAAATCGAGATTACCCTCTAGTTTTTACCACTAGAAAAATTGTTCGCTGTATAACAAAACGAATTAATGATGGAACTCTGCTTCGATCGATTTTATGAAATGATCCAACTTTCAAGCATACACGTGGACAACTTTTAGCAAATTTTTGAAACCAAATACAGTTTCTAGGTGCAACTATACGCGTCATTCTTGCACTAATTTTGGACGACATTGGTAACGGTCGACTACCAACATCAAAAACAAAACAGACCACACTCAACACAAAAAATGTCATTAAAACCATACTTCCTTGAATTAGTGTACTAAAACCATGACGAAAAATAACAAAGCTGTACATAAGACCAATAGACACTGATGCGCCGATAAATTGAATTACCGGAAAAAAGTATGTTTCAAAGCATTTATTCGTTAAAATTGCTAAAACTTGAACTTGTCTATAGTGCATTGTCAATAACCACAGCCGAGAAGAATGATTATGATTCGGATTCGTTCCTACAATTTTAAGTAGCCTTTTCAAAGTATCACACAAATTCTTCACGCAAACAAAACATACCGGCACTGTTACCATAACAATAGTGCACGCTTGTATATAAGCAGGTAGGTCTAACGCAAAGAGTACTATAAACAGTAGAATTACTATTTTCGTAGAATATTATTAAAGTAAGGTCAACCAAAGGCATAAGAACGATAAACTGAGCAACTGTGGCTATTTGTACCCAATAAATTAAAGCGAACATTACAGAATCTATTGGACTACTATTTGATACATTTTTGTAAAGAAATTTTGAATGTTTTTTGATGATCCAGTTTAATAAGTTACAAAATTCGGACGCTCGGTTATAATATCCTAACGCGTACATTGTTTCACCCAACATAACAACCGACGCAAATCCATAATAAAGAGCTCGCACAAAATAACCTTCGTAAAGATTTTGGACTAGGTTAAAAGTGGTGTTTGTTAGATACATAAAATCGAATAGATTTAATTGGTATTTTTGAATTTTGTTTGGAAACAGTGTAGATCCCGTTTTGAAATTTGATTGGAAATTTAGAATAGGTGGACGAAAAGCAAATGTTCGTGACTACTGAAATTAGTTGAAGTACTTTTTGTTGCAACATTTTATTATGATTAGTCAAATTAGATTTTAGAATAACTGTTGTCCTGTTTTTGCACAAAAACTTGAAGTTCGAAATTAGAAGGTAACCTAAGAATTCGTAATAGAGACAAGTAAAATATTTTGTAAGTTTTATTCCTGCTTAATAAGTTTTAATCCTTTTGTAATGGAAACTCACTTTAGAAATTCAATTTAATAACAACTTTTGTTGGGAAAACACTTTGTTTAGTTTCCTTAAAGTAAACAATCTCCTACGCATTAAAGCTAGATTCTTAATGATTTTTATTTTGGTTAACTTGTGGCTCAACTCTACACAGATATTTTTAACTGAGCTTCATATTGCTTCCAACATGTAAATATTGGAGTAATAGAGTAATATTAAACATCGAAAATATGTTTTCAAACATATTTCCCACAATAACTTGTTTTATCTAATGTTTTCTATAATATTTAATTATTATTTCTTATGCCATAACGATTATTTTCGACTTCAATATAATTTAATTAGAAAATATTACACAACCAAGATTTTATCATTTGTCACACGTGTTGATATTAAACGATGTATTGAAATTCTATATTGTGATACTTTATGGAAAATATTTTACCAAACAATTTATGGTAAGATGAAATTTACTGCAAATTTGTTTTTCTCTTTAGTTTATATAAATGTTTAAATATCAGTCAGGTCAAAACCGGTGCCATGTAAGCTGTCCAGGCAGGTTTTTCTTAGGAGTCTTCTCGAAACCATTATATATGCATGCATAAGTACTATTAGTAACTTAACATTTGGTATTTTCCTGGCAAGCATTTAAACTAATACAAATAAAACTTCATGTATTTTAATTCTTCGACACACGATGAACAATAGTGGTATTAAAAATTCCATATTTAATTTAATAGAAAAAAATGTTTTTATTCTAACATGTTTAGAAATGCATATTTTAATATAAAAATAAATGAGGCAGGACTATGATTTTTTTTACAATTCATTAGTTAACTGTAAACCTTGTTGATTACACAACCAATTAATCATTGAGATCAAACCAAGCCCAGAAGTTTTACAAAACTAACAACAAATTTACAGTATTACGTATAATATCATCACAAATAATAAAACCAAGCTTAGTTCTACAAATACCGTATGGCCCAATATCTAGCCCAAAATGGAAACACGATTTAAGCACCTTCCTATAAAACATACTGCTAACATGTCGTTTCCAAGTATTTTGAAATTTGATCACATTATTATACAACTTTCCAGCTATATATGTTACAAAAATGGCCAAACTAAATCCTACAACTGACACTGAGAGTGTCACAAGCTGAATAAAAACGTTGACCTCTGACGACCATTTAATGGTTCTAATATTTGTAGCCGAACACATAATTACACCAACGCACACTAAAAGTCCTGGAAATCCAACTACTGCGTTATTCGTTAAAATGAACAAAATACGCAATATTTTGTATCGTTTAACTTGTCTCCAGAAACCAGCTGAATATAAACCTTGAGGTTTTACCACAAGTTTTGCTGAAAAGTATACAGCAAATTCGATGAAAGAAATGTAAATTAAAAATGTTGAAAGCAGATACCAAACTACAAGTGAACCTGCACTTCCATATAATAACGAACATACCATTTTAACTAATATACTGTTCCCAAAAACTAATTGAATTGGATCGACCGAAAATATAAACGGGCCTACGGATATAACTATGACAACAAGTAAAAAACTTGAAGAAAGTAGATAAGCTAATATTTCCTGAAAAGTATAATTTCGGAGTTTTAAGTGTTTTGAAGATTCACCAAGTTTTTCTTTCGCAAATATTTGACACGTTTGTGTAGTCAAATATTGTGTTTGATTGCCGTTGTAGACTACAATAAAGTTATTATGGTTAAATAAAGTGACTCCTAAGACCACTATCAGGTATATTGATACTTGAATAACGTACTCATCCGATTGTGACTTCCAGTTGAATATAAGCTGGTTTAGTTTCAAAAATGTGATCAATAAAGAAAGTGGCCCGGCGAAAAGAATAAAATTTCGGTAACTTTCATGGTGTTTTTGATAATAGAGTGGATGGCTAACTAAAGTATTTTCTTCGTCGTCCACAAAATAAGGCGTTGGAATTATATTTTGAACGACGGAGTGAACTTTAAATGCCGCTTTTTGAAACGTCATTTTTTTGAAACGGATGTTTTTAGAAATTGGAAAACTTTACCGCTCGGAAAAATGTGACTATTTGTCCATCTACTCATAAGACGATACAAAAGCAAACACAAAGTAAAAATTTAATTGAAAGTCTCGTGTAATTACACGACAGTTACAATAATAATAGGTCATATAAATACTTTATTATGTGGGTTAACTCAGTTAAGATTAAATCTATGAAATATTAGTAGTTCATCCTACTTGGGAAACGTAAAAACGTAGTTTAAAGTTGGAAAGAATTTAAATTAGCAATTTGCAGTCTATTGTTTTAAACCCGAATATAAAAACTGGTTTTTGGTTTTTGCGGTGATTATATTTGATGACTAGTTAGACTTATTTTATTTGGTTGCTCAACGTGTAATTTGATATGCGTGGACAATAATTGACCGAATATTTGCTTCCTAGGTTGAACGCCAGGGTCAAAAAAGGTTATCACTGCAGAACAATACAAATGCATTTGTCATGAGTCAAACTAACCATCTTTCATTGTATACGCAAGTCAATTTTGTAAATTTCCACTACAATTATCATATTAGACTTTGTACCAATTATTATCGTAATTTAAAAAATAAAGCACCAACAGGACATAACCAACTAATTTATTATGATGACAAACAATGTTTAACTTTGAGTCAATTATTTACACGGTAGTCATACGTCTTACGTAAGACGACACGAGGCACCCACCATTTCATCATAAGCAAACTTCCTGAGTGTTGGAATGTTATTTTATCTAAAAAAAATTCTTTATATTTTAATTGTCAAGTTACATATTTCTATCGTCATACATTTGAGGTTTTTCGTAGAACGTACAGCTATTTCTATGAAAATTGCAATTAAACCACAACAACGTAATTAAAAAACTTGGAATTCAGCTAGAATTCTCAGTCAGTTCATAAATCAAAGCATTAAACACACTATCTTACAAAATAAATCCTTCAAAATGTCTACCAATTTAAGATTTTTAGCTATTTTTTGTCTTCACTTCCAATTTAAAACTTGTACAACCCAATTCGTTACAGTTCATGAAAACTCGGATTTTGGTGGTAATTAAATCAACATTCAAATTTAAAAAGAAACACCTGAAAAAATTAAAAGTGAATTCTTGACAATTTTGGTTTTTTAGGTAGAGCAGCAAATCTCAGTATTTCAACATGTTCAAACCTACCATACAATCTAGCACGCGATATATATTCCGTAAATACACGTGGCAATTGTGTTCGTCTTTATGACTCTGAAAATTGTCGTGGAAGCTTTATTGACCTGTTGCCTCGCTCCCCAGCTCACAATCATTTACCAGAATGGGACTTTGGTGATAAAGTATCGTCAGTTGGACCATGCCCAAATCCTTGCTCTGCAGAGATAACTGGCCGTTTAATTGAAGGGAACATTGAAGTGCAAATTTACAATCAAAAAAACTACGATGGTAAGAAAAGCAAACATTTTTACGACTAAAATTCTATTTTAATTTAATATTCATTTTAAATAATTTAGGGTTGCCCGACAAAATAAATGTTAATGGCTGTAATGAATTACCCAGACGCTTGTGGAACCAAACACGCTCATTGCAAACAAACGGGCACTGTATTCAACTATACAATACACGAAATTGTAGATTTGATACAAACGATGCAAACGTTGATACAATCGAGTTACGTCCAGGCACACCCTATCATGAGGATTTATCAATGTGGGGCTTACGCCAAGCCAAATCCATCAGTCATTGTGCATACAAATGTTCAACAAACAGTAGTCTACAGTTACCAATGGAAAATCAGATTTTTCTTTTTAGTAAAATTCATTTTGGTGGGGACTTTCATCCTATTAACATTTCGAATGAAACGTGCATTAATATCCCAGATTTCGATGGGCTAACAGAATCAGTGCTCTTGGGGAACCAAACTTTTGTCCTGCTTTTTGATCAATTGGATTGTAAGGGAAATGAGCTTAGGGTAAACCAGTCTATTTCTCAAATATCTCTTTACAACTTCAGTGCAAGGACCAGCTCAATAAAAAATTGTAGGCTCATTCAAATAACAAATATATCCACTAGTTCTACTGAAAAAATAATTATAATAGAAAATGTTGCTGAGAAAAATAATTACAACAATGCTTCATTGAATAGAAATGACATAATGGGCTTATCTCCAACTTTAATTGTAATTATTGTGGTTGTCCCCATAGTAGGAATGGTTATAACGGGTGTGGTAGTTATGTTAATGATGAGACGATGTAGTCCGTATAGCAAAGCGTTGGATAAACTTTCAGAGAAGGAAGTTCAGGAGTTTTTATCTGGTTACGCAATCAATTTAGAGGCTAACCAGGAAAGTGGAACTACTAAAGCTTCTAATGAATATTCGATTGAGCTGTTAGCTCAAAATAAGGCATATAATAGGGAATACGAAGTGCCTCGTGCAAACATCGATTTTGGTAACTGAATAATATTTTGTTTCCTAATATGTGGTTGGGACAGTGAAAAGACCCCATCAGCTAGTTTTTTGTCCGTTGATTTTTTCTGTAAACGTCGTTTAAATTTTTGTGTATTTGAATGCAAAAAACAACGTTGGAACTGAACAAACGCACTTCATTTTGGACAAATATCCAACGGACAATAAATTGCTGATAGGGCCTTTTTACTCTCTCTACCACATATGCAAAATGCATTTGTAAATTACTCCTTATTTATGACTAATGAATTTTAATTACTATTACTAATCAATATGTAGATTCAGGAGCTCCATTAGGTGCCGGAGAATTTGGTATGGTTTACAAAGGAATTCTTAAAGTAA
>JAQFZH010001018.1:0-24997 GCA_034695485.1 Entomobrya nivalis
ACATTCACTTTATATACATTGAAAATTATGAAATGATTCTGACTGACCAGGAGTCTATAGTACTACAACAGGGTTGCAATTACCTTTTCATGGTTTAAACTTTATTTTGGCATTCATGGGCCATGGATTGCTGATGCTAGAGCGTCTCAAACTTAAAATGATCATTCATTTAATTAAGCCTGCCATTTGCAACATATGCCTTGCTTTTGGACTTTCCAAGAAAATAAAAAATGGAATGATTGGTAATCATAGATTATAGAATGAAGGGTACAAAAAAGATATAAAAGGAAAAAAACCTCAATTGTTCTGAGAGGGTGACACCACAGCAAGCTCGGTAGTCCTTTGTATTAAATCGTTACAACGCAATTTTCCAAAATTTTCATCTTTGTATGTTGACTCATTGTCAGTGAGTGAGCTGCGAAAAACCCAGTTTAGAAGGTTTTTTTTGTGAAAAAGGACGCACGTGAGCATAGGGACAAAAGGGTTAGTTGTATATAGTACTAAATTCTGGAAAGTGACCGTTGTAACATTGGATTCTAGAAATTATGCTTCGTGCAGATTTTATCTTGAAATCGGGCAACGCATAACCTTTAATTTACATTTTATAATCATAAGGTTTTATGCATTATATATGCCTTGTTTGAAAAATAATTGCACGTTCCCATCCGAACTTTCCAACGTAGTTTTTATCCAGTAGTGATATAGAATATTGACTTTATTAGCACACAACGCATAAACTTACATTCTTGCGAAAAGAACCAACGATAATACCTTTTTGCGTACTTAGCAGTTACCTTAAATTGTATTAATAAAACTAACCTAAATGTTTTGATTGAAAATTAATGAGAATACAATTCACGTTAACATAACAGAATGACGATGATGGTTTACATAGAATAAATGCGTGCTGTTTGTAAAGCTACTTCAAAATCTTAAAATTAAAGAACTAAATTACTAATTTTTAGATCATTGTCAAATGTTCAAAACTAACTAATACCACTACAAATTTAATACCGATTGAATACTTTTTGTTTTCAATCAATTCATGATATTCATTTAAATGTTATGTGTATTGTGCATCCTAAAAAGCACAAATTATTCATTATACACTACACTAAACATAATATATTAAAACGTAGCTATTTTTTGCGCCTGGATTAAATTGTACATACTCCTCATATTCATTACAGATTTGAATTCAGATATTTTTATACTGTTGGACCAGAGTAGTTTAAATAATAGTTATATGAAACAAAACAGTATCTAACAGGTAACAGTTACAATTACAATACATAAACTTAACCCTATTTTATTTAATAATAGTAAGTATAAAAGCGTGAAAAATACATACAGGAGTATCTCTTCTTGTTTTGTTCTGCCAATAATGAAGGTTAGGAAACAGAAGAATGAATGAGATTGATTACAAGTACATTTTCATTTTAATGATTTAAGACGATTACTTTTTAGAATGTGGAGTTGGTTTACTTGAGATAAGATAATAAATTAAATATAAAAAGTCAAATAATATTGTATTAAAGTTATTTACCACTGGGACAAAGATATATGAAACTAGAGACACAAAATTCATAAATTGCAAGGTTGACGCACATACTCTAGTAAATTTGATAACTGGACGGTAATTCAATTAAAATACTTTACGATCATTTTCTTAATCTCAGATTTTCTCAATACTAATATGACATATGACAGTGCGAGTCATAATTGAATTTTTATAACATAACTATAAAATTGGTTGAATACTAAAAATGGACGATATAGATCATTTCATTTGGTATTTAGTTGAAAGAGAACACTACATATTCTTTTTCGACTGTGAGAAATCCGTTTAATGTGATACTGCTAATGTGTACAAGGCATATATTCATTTCCAATTTGGTCCGTCATTTCGTTTTTATTTTTTAGCTCATTGAATCTATTTAATTTGTAGTGCGACGATGTACTCTTATTTGATTTCTTAAAAACAGTAAGGCTTCTACACTCTACACTACACGTCTGCCTTAATCCTTGAAAGTTCATGACACGCCAAAAAATGTACTTGAAAGTGCATATTCCGTTTTTTTGTTATATTTCCTTGCTAGAGCGTGTAAGATGTGAGTAGATATAAGTGAAAGATAATATATTATTATGTAGTTTAGGTGTAATTATAATAAGATTAGAGATTTTAAGTAAGATCACAATGTTAGAGCTGCAGGTATTATTCTCTTCAGATGTTAACAGGGCAGGGAAAATATCGTACATCATCATCACGAACCTGCAACAAGATCCAAATTGACAGATCTAACAATAAAGTGTTGTTTGCAAGCGAATTGTTAGTAGTCGTTGGTCCATTTCTGATTGTTGGATGTGGTCAAGCTTGCTATATTGTTTTTTAGAATTTCCCCACTTCGCACAAATTTTTCATTCAGATCAGTCAAGCGGCCTTAATTAAATAGTCGTGTTTGACCGCAGATATAAGATCTATAAACTGTATTATTTACAAGTGATTCACAACTTTTTCAGTAGATTATAGTTAAAAACTAGCAGATCTTGGTGTGTTTATCATTTCTTGGTTTCAGTTATCACATATGAATAGAAGCAGCCGTATAACGAGCTTCTCCTCTCCTGAATGCCCATTGGCTTGGTCGATACTACAAAATAATTAAATTGTATAGTTAACAAATCGAAATTCAGAGACAATGTGTTTATATGTTAGCAATTTGCTAATTCCTTACTCTGATCAACATTTGCCCTGAAGGTGAATGTGGGAAAAAGTAGGCATAAGCCAACCATCCCACAGAGCCAAACAAGAGTATCATTAAAAACATCACCCCGATTACACCAGCAGCACTCATCCCTTCTTGTTCTATTAATACAATTTTACACAAATAAAATGATGTTGTACTTTACTTTTGTATTTGATGATATTTTGTTTGAAAAAGTTATTTCTATTTAATGAAACATACCTGGTGCCTTGATTTTCTTAATGTATGGTCCACCAGTAAAGTCTGAGACGTGATCATGATCGTCGTGATCATGGTCATGATTGACATTGTAGGTGCTGGACGGATCAATTCTTTGTGAACATTGCTGAGACTCTGTAAAATTTCCATTCGGCTTATCACAGCCTTTTAGAGTCCAATCTTGAGTGTACCGATCCGTTCCATTGGAGCAGCGATTGACCGAGGGACACCAGAAACACTACAAAATCGGTAATTAGTTACATGCAAAGCGATTGCACCAACCTTATTTCCTAACTTAAATATTTATGCATATATGTTACCTTGAATTTTAATTGTGCTGTGGTACAATCTTGGCACGACTGTAATTGCTGACACGTGGTGTATGGGGTGAAAATAATAGCTGTTCCATTGGTTATGTTTACATTGGGATGGGATTTGAGATCCACCCGATCATATTCGTAGATGGTTTTTTGTCTAACAACTGAAAAATAAAAAGTATTCAATATTTCTACATCTCGCTCTCATGATCTCTTAATGATTAACCAAACATTTGTGGCTGGAAGGCATACTCACATAGCATATTCTTGTCCTTGATGTAGGCGTCTGAGAGACCAACTTTCACAGGATGATGTGTGTCGTTAATCGCTCCCACTGAAATGGGTATGGTCTTGTATACGAACACAATGGTTCCATTTCTATACAACGTCGTTTGGAACGTGAATGGTCCATCTTTTGGACTATCTTGAAGGCGAACTTGATTCCATTCAACGGTGAAGAAGTCGGCTGGATAAGAAATACAAAATCATCATGAGTATGAGTATCATCCTATTCTACATGTATTGAACAATGCGGGTTGTACACTTAAAAGGATTTAAAAAGCGTACATGTGCTAACATAGTTGACAGTGGCGTTTGGAGTTGTGCTAGAATCAAAGTTAGCCATCAATGGAGCCACATATTGGGTTGCAGCAAGCCATGCGTGAACTTGATCCCCGAGGTAGATGAAGCCACCTGTAGCCACGGTCAAATTTGGAATTTGATGTCCATAGAATAAGATGGGAAACTCGGGTTTCATAGTCTACAAAATGAAGATGCATATCAGTCAAATAACATCCAATATCATAAAGGATTTTTGTGGCCTTTGATATACTTACAGCAGCACGTCGATGTGCATTGGACAGCATTCCATGGTTTTTAGCTTTCGGGTTATTTTCCATCTCAATCCAATATTTGCTTACTCCTTCTGGATCGTAATTGACGATGTAGTATTTGAACTTATCCACCTACAATTAACAAAATTGTTGCAAAACATTTTTAGTTGAGAAATATTTATCTCGCGAGCAAGGCAGAAAAAAATTCAATCAGCAATTTATGCATTCATGCATAAAATTGCAATGATATTTAAGTTCATTAACATCTTTCATATTTGGGTTCAGTGTTTACCTCCTTCTGCGATACATTTTGCTGGTAAAATGTTTTATTGTTTGGGAAATTAGGATAGGACGAGTTGCCTTCAAACAGCACACTTTCATCGGGGAAATCAACAGGTTTGCTTGCTTCTGTAGTTTCTGCATTTACGATCGTGTTACCGGGTTGTTGGGTTGGAAGACTTGAGTCTGCACCATTTGCATTTGTACTAGTAGGTATATTGTTAACACTGACGGGTGGCAGCGCAGTTGGTCCTTGCACAGATGCCTTTGTTCCACCCGCTAATGGCTTCTTAGCATTCGGCGATGATGTAACGTTGCTTTTAATCAGAACGCTTTTGTCCGGAATTTGATCAGGAGGAGGCACGGTCACTTGACGTTTCAGTCTAGATTGCAGTGTATTTGAAGGGGCTATGTCGTAAAGTAAGCTGTTCCTATTGCTATCGTCTCCATATCGCAACTCAAAGTCCACATCTGGAACGAAGAAGTAAAGTTAAATACATTTTTAACGTGAAAATTATTTATTTCCTATCATAATTATTCATCATTAAAGCTTAGGAATAGGAAGCAGGAAATTCAATATTGAGCATGTGTACAAATCAGCAACTTTATCATGCATTATTACTTTCTTTCTCCGAATGACTTAAAAAATAAATATTGCATGAGTATATATTCTATTTAACTTAAATATGGATCTAATTATTTAATATTAGTACGTATATGGCAAATGATTATGTTATAACGTTGTAAACCACGCTCAGCATAAACATGTCTACGAAAAATTTATCATTCATCAATTGCATTGGTTGTTTTATGGGTAAAATCACTGATGCATTTTAGCTTAGATGTGTACCATTAATATTTGTTGTTGTCCCAATGTACCCAATCAGTGTGAGTGTGAAATTTTATGCTTGGCTTCGTCTGAAAAGTAACGAATTCGCACTGCTGCACATTGGTAAAGTTTATAGTTTTACACACTTCATAAAATCTCCTTCCTTCCTTCCCTATCAATCTAACTGCTTGATTCTCTCTCGATACGTCACTCGTTTCTCTGGCTGACTATATTACTAGACAAATATTCAAACTCCAAAGCATAGGAATTTTTATGTGGTACATTATAGGGGCTTCGATGAATTTTAATGTTTTTTTACATTGCAGAATGATGAGACAAAGCATGAGTAAAGTACGTGATGTTAAATCTTTAATATTTACAGTGCCAACGGACCAAAAATGATACGACAACGTAAACTGTACACAATGCAAAGAAAGCTTAGAAAAATACGCAAGAACTGTGAGAAAAATCCACCAAGTTGTAAAACTGTCTACTAAAAAGAAAGAATGTGAGAATTAGTCATCAGGTCACAGCTTTGAACCCTCTCAAAGATTCGTTTCCCCTTTGCATATCTGTGTCTTTCTCTCCCTTTACTAATGTGTATACTGGCTCATTTTCGTACTTCCTGTTTTTTGCTTGTATTTGGAAAGAGGAGGCATAAAAGCGTGGGGACAAAAATGGTGTAACGTTTTATGAGTTGTTGTTTTTCAATAAAACGTGCTTCCATCTGATAACATTCAAAAGAAGTCAAGATTTTCAAAAGAAAGGGTTTGTGAATATTTGGCCATAATATTCACAAAGCAGTCAACATGGAGAAGAACGTTAAATACGATATCAAGTTTTGCACTGATGACTGAAATGGATTTGGCAAGCCAATGACTTGAGAACCAGAATGAAAACTTGACTCCAAGTTGAAAGTTTACATGCATTTTTGTACTAAAAGGTTTGTCATTCATTTCATGAGTAATACTACGCATTTAGCAACACACCAAAAAAATAACAATAAATTTCCCTAATTCTGCGCACTACTTGGAATCAGGATTACACGATCAGTTTGTTTGATCAAGACCAAAAAGGTAAAGACATGTAAACTAAATTATATCAAGATCAGAAATCAGAGAGCCCACATTCAAAAGATTTGGGAGCATTAGTTATTGCCTACGTGCTAGTGCTAGCTGATTCTATTGATTGTTTAAAAAAATGATAATTTTGGTAAAATGAGATGAAAAATACGTATGTAATATGTATGTATAAAAAGCTAGTACACATATATTTGTCTACGTATTTTATTTACTTGAGAATCAAAAAATTGCTACTAGATATTCAGCAGCACATATCAGAAAAAAAAAGAGTTTTTGCGGTAAGTGTATTGGAAACGAATATCGTGTTGTAGTTTCACAAATGTTTAATTCTGTGTGTCCCTATATATGCATACATAAATATGTATACATCTACCGAATTCTTGAAAATTATGCATGCAATAAACAATTCCAAGAAAGTATCATGTCTGTATTTTTACATTTATCTGGCCGTATTATCAGAATTGATGGTAACTTAACGTAACATATTTACTCTGAAGTGCCGGACATGAAATTTCTTAAGAAAAGATAACAAAATAATTAAGTTTTTCCAATTATATATAGTAATAAGTATGGTATTTATGTATGAGATTTTTGTATTCCAAAACCCTTAGCTGGTCATTAGCACAGCGATGGAAAAATAGGAATGCATGAAGTGTTTGAAAGATTTTCATTTTGCTGGAAAATTACCATTTAATTATGTTATTGGCAAACCGTAAATGCTATTATTAGCTCATCATGGTTTTCGACATTTAATTACCTACCCACAGTAATGTGCATGTGCAGTGAACTGAACAAATGTGTCACATAGTCACATTTTATTTACTTTTCTGTTTCATGCAACAAAGACACTAGATTCATCTTTACTCAGACTTCATTATAATATCATATGATGAGATATGAGGAACAATCCACTACAAACAGTCTAAAGAAAGAGGGTTTTGCATTTTGTTTGACTAACAAGCAAGAGCTAATAGGTAGCATCCACGTCATACGCATAATATGCACACAACCGCTTAGAACATAGGAAAGAAACTGTGATTTTATGACTTAACTAATGGCAATGTAATGAGAGCCATCATTATCATAACCACGAAATGTGCCAGCCAGTACGACTTAACAGCAAACAATAAAGGATTTTATCGTGCATTTTACCGGCTTTGCTTCAATGCGGCATGACACTCAGGTTACAGAAGAAGTAGACACAACCAAAACAACAAAAATGATCTTGAGCGACATCGCGTTATGAAATGAACTCGGCGTTGGTTAATGACGACGCATCGCAAACAATCTGAATTTACATTTACGCATGCTTCAAGATATAACGTTGCGTTACTCTTATTATTGCTGTTGTAATGCAATATCCATTTCATTTAAAATTTAAACAATTTTACCATCGTTGGTCACGTAACGCAATGATTACTACTATTACACACGACTTTATAAGACATGACATGACAGTGACACGACATGCTACTAATAATTTTTAACCTGAGGACAAAGACAACGAAGACCAACAGAAAAATTAAAAAGATAAGCATGTAAAAATACTTTCCACGCCTTGTGATATAGTTTTGGCAGTATCATCATTCGTGATCTTATTGATGTTTTTCAAAAATCTTATCATGTACAATCAATGAACAACCAAACAACTGGTAGTACTTCTTTTGTTCGGAATAACTTTAATAACCAACCAAAGTTATTTTCTAGCAAAGCTTATTCTAAAGTACTTCAAAAACGATTTTACTACCATTCATGTATTTCGTATTGGAAACTGGAATCGAAGCGGCAATTCTAGCAATCACCAATGTAGGGTCAATGAATGTACCCAAAATTGTACTCCAATTTCGCTTTAGATAGCTCAATCATCATTAAAATCTTGAAATGCATACATTTTAATTTTGATTGTTGTATCCTATACTAAGCATGACGTTCTGCAGTTGTCGTGTTACAATCGTTTTTGATGCAGAAATCTGCATCAACCAATTCGATTCGATTGTTGTTAACTGTTTGCTTGGCTTTGGCTTCACTGTTCACTCTTGCTCAATCACTTTGGCCATTTTCGTTTAAGTAAAGGGCAATCCCTTATACCTTCTTGCCAAATAAGGAATAGTCTGTAATTAAATGAACTAACGATAAGTGAGTATTTTGCACGCAATAAAAACACGAATATTGGACTTTTGCATGAAATCCGACAGATTCCCGCTAACGTAATAATATTTTAACATTAACAATTGAAAGTTAAATTCTTGGGTCGGTAGAAGGAAAACTATTTTTTTTTAGAAAAAAAGCCAATCGATGAGGTATTACCGACATGACATATCTTTATGCATAACAAATTTATTGCTTCGTGTTAAATACTGCGTTTACACCTGAGGCTGTCTATTATCTAATTGAAGGTTGAAACAAATCGATAATTTGTTTCCAAATTTCCAACAGATATAGGCAACAAGTAGTTGAATTTTTTGTTCACATATGTTGTTTTATCGAGAACGTAAAAATGAAAAATTACACGATATTGTAAGAGGTATATTAGCCCACATACCTAAGTAAAAATTTATTCACATGCATAGGTATTAAGTAAGGAAACGCCAATCATGTCATGTTATATAACTCCTGGAATTGCAATGCTGCTGTGTTAACTACGCGTTTTTCGCAACATGAGACACGTCTTTATGTCGAGTAGAGAATCGTTTTAAGAATATAATATAGCAGCTTTAGTAGAATCGCTTCGAAAATGCAGCCACACTATTGTGAGTTTAAAAAATTATCGTCGTACTACTGGAATGAAGATTAAGTTTGTTGTCTTTAGATGTAAAATTTTTATGAGGATAATCCTTTCCCCTGTGCGCTTTATTACGTGCTCTGGGCAGCTTAAAATTGAAATTTTGTCAGCTAAAATGCTTCTTTAACTACCGCGACACCCTGTAGTTATCATGAGGCTTTATTGCCTCGCGAAGTACAAAAAAACACGTAAAAAAATATGAACATGAAGAGTTTATTGCTTTTTTGCTAAATTTTTGTTGTGGTCTTGTACCAAAAAGATATGTCCTGTGATATTCATAATGACATTAGACTACATAGTTTTTACATAGCTATACAAAACGCATGAACTCCACAGGATTAAATAACTACCAACATATCAACATCAACCAAGGATAAAAAAAATTGTATTTAATGGTGCTAATTATTTTTTCGCTACTATGTACTCCATACAGTGCAACCTTGATAGAGCGTAGAAAGAAAGAACCACACTATTGTATGTGAATGAGGGGTATTATAATATTATAAACTTTTGAATCGAATATACGTAACAGGTAGACAAATGCAAATAATGTATAAATTTGTTAAACGTATTTTATCTGCAAAAGCGATAGCGAAGTTCTCGTAGAATATTTGTTTAGTGTCCTGTCCACAAATGTGATTGCGGCATTACTAATCAAAACTGTTTGCGTTAGTGCTTATTGAAACAGATATTGCACACTAGTACTTGACACTGTAATATCGATTTCAATTTTTACTTCTCTGCCAAATAACCACATATCCACAATAAGGTGGATAAATTATTTGACTTGTGTACGATACACACATTCATGCCACCATTAATGCTAATTTTTGTCACATGAAAAATGCATTGAACCCACAGTACAGTAGGACATCTTTTAAGTTTATGACACTGACACCTTGATAAAATCATCCTTGATAGTTTTTTGCTTTGAATATTTTTTAGTATGCATATTGTTTAACTTATGCCGATACAATGCAGCTTCTAGTTGAATGCAATTGCAGAAATTTGCCTTCCACGGTTGTTCTTCAATAGCTACACACTTTAGAACAATGATTGATGACTAGGTCTTAGTTAATTTGATGAATGCAGCTTGTATCTTATATATAACTCATGTTTTCATTCATAAATTGACATTTATACGTGGACTATCTGTACTCTGTACATGAATTAACGGAAACACTTCATAATAAAGAATTAGCTTACATTGCATTGTACAAAGCTATTTTATCTTAGCACTTTTGAAATATACAATCATTTCCAATTGAATTATCGATTAAATATGAAATAAACTCGTTTCTCCTTACCTGGTGCGACAGATGGTAGTACAGGTGTAAACGAAATTATTTGGAATATTAGCACCACACCACAAACAACGCGAACTGATAAGCCTGACATTCTAGCTACAATTTAAAATGTATGCACAAAACTGATAAGATACTTTATTATCATGTATATTTTGTCGTGCTGCACCGTAAAAGTGCAGATCTTCGTTTAAATGTCCAGCGAACGAACTGTTGACGACAATCCAAAATGCGTTTCTTCCTTCTCAGCGTTCAATCTAACTAACTCTACTTACACTGCACTAGCACTGGTCAGTTGGTAATCTTTGGTGATCATATAATAACAGTAATGATGGTGATGTGATGATGGTAAGAATTACTACTCTACAATATACAGCTTTTCTGTCTTTACACAACACGGCACTACTTGCCTGGTCTGCTCATTGTTTGCCTCTTTCTTAAAACTATTATTTAACACTTTTCTTCTGAGTATACTTCGTTGTGCTTTTTTTGTAACTTGATGACTTTGCTATAAATCCGCAAACAAAACAAGTGATACACAAAACCAAAGCTTAAAAGAGTTAATTCATAAAAAAATCCCAGTGTCTAGTGTCTACCTGCACTCTGCACAGTCCACCGCTTACTCAGTACTTACTCAGCAGTATAACATGAGAAGAGTTCAGACATGCCAAGTAAGTCAAGTAAAATGGCGAAGAAAACGTTATGCCTTAACACTTCATGCAATGTTGTGTGTATTTTTTTTCTACACGATGATTTCAAATATGAAATACACCTGTTTTTATACGGCTATGTGGATGGATGGCATCCTCCAACTAAAATGGTTTAAAACAGAACAGACGTAAAAAGGAAGAACCCATCCGTTCAAAATGCAAGCAAGTGTATCAATCCACTTTTTTATTTAAAAAGACATCATCATCATGCCATGTTGCATTGTGCTACCACTTTGCTTTGCAATTTACTATGTTTTGTAATTTAAGACATGCGATTTACTCCAACCTCAACACACAAACATTGAATACTAAATACACTTTAAGTTTTTGTACTTTGGTTGTGAGAAAAAAACGGGGAGCTTGTTACATGTGAAGGAACGTTTCCTTTCCACAAACTTCGTCGGAGTTAAATTTATATTTTTAAAAATGCTACGTAATCGTCAGCATCATCCACATCAGACAATGAAACACCATAAACACTGGTTAACAGTAAATACAAATCATATTACAAAAAAATACATTTTGAATCTATCAAGTTTTATAAAGTTCAATAGATCTCAATTCAATTTGACATTGTTATTTTTTGGCAGTGTCGTAATTTTGAACAGCTTTGTCAAAAAGTATAATTGTTACATTTTAGATGGTCTAGAGTCTAGAGATAGAATGTGTAAAAATTATTTTTTTAATGATATATGATTTTAAGCGTTCATATCTGTATTTTCACCATTTGTTGCTCTTACGCTGTAAAGGGCTGTTTACTAACTTGTAATACATATGTGTCTAATGGTCACTCAGTCAAACACTGTTAACATTTGTACTACTTTATGCCCATCTATCAACATCGAGTAGTACGCTAATAGTACATGTAGCTGCGTGAGTTGGGTTTGGGTTAAATTGTTTAAGAGCAGACGACAAAAGAAACATCAGCTTCAGCTATATGAAAGTTCCTCGTATTGTTGTTGAATATATTGGAATATTACGAATTTATGAATATGAGGATTACATGTAAATTCATTTATGAGCATGTATAACCTAAGCTGAAATAGTGTACCTCAATATGTATAAGACTTGATTACATGCATTTTGAATTTTATATACGTGGTCGCTTGTTGCTTTTTTGGGTTATAACATTAAACATTCAGTGTGAACGGTTTGAATCGAAAGTAATAAAGTCGCTAAAACTGAAGGGAGTAGCTGATGCAATGCAAAGATTAAAAAAATTAGGGACTGAAATTGAAAATCCAAGCAACTTTCACCTTTAAGGCTAATTTAAATATTCGATCTAAAATAATATAACTATTGTATTCGGTAAACCACTCTCTTTTCTACTGCAAAGCGAATGACGAGTTAAATGAGTTGGAAGCGTATAGTTAAAGACACAATAAGTTAAATGCATATAAAGCAAGACCACTAGATTAATTCGTAAGTTTTTTGGTAGAATCCTTCTGCTGCTGGATAGAAAGTATTGTATTGTACGTAAAAAAGCGTTCGATTTTAGAAATCGGTTTGCAGCGCATTTTTGGTTTAGACAGACAGAAAAACAACATCATTGCTTGTTCTTTTATGCATATGAATCCACTAAAATGATGATCCGAGCCCCTCTTGGCGAAGAATCGTATATCGTAGAATACTGTAGATATTATATTAGTTTTTTTTTGTGTTCTTGACAAGTTAAGATAGGACTCCTAGAACTTAATCACATAATGTGCTCGATGGATGCAAATGCAACTGATGAGGTACCTAAATAAGCAATGCAACACAAGTAAGAGCACATTGCCAGTACATGCTACCATATATCAAAGGCTTCTATTCGGAGTTGGTCTCTGAAATAGTAAATAACAGATCGTGGTTTTGTTAGATGGATGCATTGAATGTGGTCATCATATGATGATGTGCGAATATATTGGGTTTTTAATAACATGTAGTTCATATATACGCAAATGAAAATAAAGCAGACAATTGAGATGCACATCAGGTTGCAAAAATAGCAGTCACATCACATGAAATAAGGTTTGTAGTACTTCCCGCTTGAGCTGCATCATTTGCTTCGGAAGTTACAATAAGTCTAAATAGCCACAACAATTATTTGAATTGTGATCTATTTAGCAGTGACTTTGTGGTAATATGCGCTACATTGAGTTTTTCTGATATGGACTACTGCTCCGGAGAAACAAGGTAAATCAGTCAGCACTTGTCGCAGTTTAAACAAACTTAAAACACACAGACAAGGATATGTTATTAGAATCATCATAAAATCAAGCTATCAACGACTTAGTAAATAAGCAGTCGTTGTGTTTATTATTAAGGCACAACAAGAGCTCGCAATAGTTTGGCGATATTTTGCATTATAAGTTAAAATTTGCAAAGTGGTTACTAACGCATGATGCGTTTTCGTAGCATTACAGTTCAGCATGTATTTAAGTAATTAGCAATTCAAGATGTTATAGTTCTAGTGCTAATGAGTTCACCAAAGTAAAGAACAGTTATCTGTGTGAGAGCACGAGGATTAGAGGGCTGTGATTTAATTACAAATTTCATGTGGACTTCTAGCAAATATCTTGTATTTTAGAAGCTACTTAACATAATACAACAGTGTGCAATATTGCCCGAGGTTGTGTTTACAAAAGTAAGTCAACCGAGAATCAACCCCACTATTTCGAGACAGTATTTTGTACACAGTAGACACAAGGGACGAAAACCCTAAGTACATAAATGCATATTCGCGTTTTTTTGTGCAACGCAGGTACAGATACTTTGAATAGACTCAAATGTGCAAAATATGCTCACATCGCTGCAGTTCAGAATTCAAATTAGATAGCAGTAGAGTTCAATGATACACCAGAATGAGTTCATCACGTGTGATTTGTATGCTTGGTACAGTTTCATTTATTACAATTACACGTCTTTTCTCTTCCTCTCTCCTACGTTTTCCTGATCTTCATTAACCACTTTACTTGATCATGCGCAACCGGCGACCATAACTGCTCAAGAAAAATAAGTGAGCTGGTATCATTACAGTGTGTATGATATATGAATGAATCATACCATCATTCTCGGTAATCACCTTGTGCATTCATTTCCCAATTCAATCGACTGACGATGCCGCTAATCAACCTTCAAATCTAAATTGCAAACTAGAGCATAATGGTGGGTATGTGAGCGTATTATATTGATCAATCCTTTAAAAAACCTGGCAGTGGTTGGTGGATGGAAATGACGTATATCATCAATCGCTAGTTATAATCCGTAAGGTTATTTAAAATCCAATCGCTGGATAATTACTATGAATCTCTGGGACAGGTGCATTTCTTCATCATCCTCATCACCACCACCAGGCTTTGCTCATGCTCATGCTCATTTGACTGAAAGTCGGTTTATAGTTTTTAGGATAGGGAAGGTAGGAAAGTTGTTATGATACCATTGATTTGCATGCATAAAGTCAGATCAGATAGTTAAAACTGCAAACTTTGGCTTAGTTGCAGTTTGAGATTTCATCTGATTCATACCAAACTTCATGTATTTGCTCGCTGTATATTTTAAGTGTTAATGTTGCGTTGTACTATTCTCTTCAGATGAGTTGAAGCAAAGATGAAAGTTGAGGGCAACGGGAATAAAACTGATCAGAAAAGTATGAACGGGGACGGCGAAGTTTCTCCGACGGATTATGGAAGCTCTGGAGGTCCAACTGCTGCATTGGACTTTCGAAGGAATAGGTACCCGTTCTGTATCGTATGGACACCCATCCCTCTTCTAACGTAAGTTATTTACGGTTTAATGAAACAAAATGAGAACTGAAATTATTTGGATATCAAGTGTAGTGTAGCTTTTGTGTAACTCATTTCATCTTGCTTTCTCCAGATGGCTCTTTCCTTTTATTGGACACATGGGTATTGCATATTCCACTGGCGTCATAAGAGATTTTGCAGGACCTTATTATGTGTCAGAGGATTCGATGGCATTTGGATGGCCAACTAGATATTGGGCTTTGGACCCATTGCAAGGCCAAGGAGGCGTGTCAGGTAAATTATACATATTATTATAATTCATAATTTCTATTATCAGGCAGTTCCTTAAAAAAACTATTTTCATAAAAAATTCAACTCTGATAAACACCTTGTTTTCCAAATGTGTAGGTTGGGATCGTGCCGTGTATGAGGCATCTGAGGTGTACAAGACAAGAATGCATAATCTCTTTTGCGACAACTGTCATTCTCATGTGGCATATGCGCTTAATCTGATGAATTACAAATCCTCCTCGTCATGGAATATGGTGTGGCTCGCTTTCCTAATGCTAATCCATGGAAAATTCGTCGGTTGTGCTGGCTTTCTCAAAACGTGGTTACCCTTTTTCGTAATTGTCGCCACAATAGTATCGTTAAGTGTTTTTAGACCAATATGAGCGTTTTAGTAATGCGTTGAATTCAATAAACTATAACATGTATTTTTGTGATTTTATCTTTGTGCACTTTGTTTTGAGTTTATGAATGAAAAAAGTCAAAATACAGGAATGCCACCTTCGTATGCTAAAAGATTTATCACCTTTTTTGGACTGACTCGTTTTAAGTTTTGTGCTGTTGTACATTGTATTGGTAAATTGTATTTCCTGCTACGTATAAAATATGAATTATTTAATTGATACGATAATTGCCTTACAAAATAAAAGCTGATGATATATTCTATTTCTTTATATAAATTATGGTCTTATGCTTAGTTTTATAAAAATTCATATATACTTTACTTTGTCAGAATTAATGCATTTTTTCTTAGTGTCAAATTGAAGTTCTTCAAATCCTATGTTACGTTTCACTGGCCTCCTGAACTCTCATCAGGAAAAACTATGAGAGTCTTTCCACATTAACCCCAAGACATTCTAAAGTCAATGTCAAAGAAAACGTTCACATTCTTTATGTCGAAGCCTAATTTTGTTGGATTAAATATCATTATGTAATAATATGACATGTGGTATGCAATAATTTATTACGATGGCTTAACAATGTGAAGATCCTTCACTTTTAACTTTTATGTACTCTTCAACCTAACTAACTTCTAGTGTCTTCGTTTGTCGTGACACGTATAAAACATGCATAATCTGGAACAATCTTGCTTTTATAGCGAATTAATCTCTTATTTGTCCCTAACTTGCATACAGAAAATGAAAAGCAAAACCTGTAAAACATAATTTGCTGGGTCTTAATACACTTACCTTTTTGATTAAGCAATCTCATGTCTGTATCTGGAAATTACAAAGAGTTTGACATTTGAAAGGTTGTTTCTTGTAAGACTCTTGCAATTTTTAAATACTACCAGTATATAATGTCTTCTGGGCACCTGGCAATATTTTGTTCGACCACAAAATATTCTCGTCAGTTTGACACACCCCGTTGAGCATACACATTTATTCATTCTTCACGATTGCAACTTCATTCAGCAAATTTTCTAACCAGTAATAATTATTGTGATCATTCAAAAATTCTGAGCCCTAAAACGGTTTAAAAAAATCCAAAATGGATCGGCGTTTGATTGAGTGCGTTCCCAATTTTTCTGAAGGTCGAAATAAAGAGGTAGAAAGCATTTAAACCCAAAACACAGAATCCAAAGTATTATCAACAGTTTTTCAAAACAATTGAAAAGCAATTAAAATGACAAAAATCTTGTTAACTAGACCATTGATGCCATCGCAGATGCTATAAAGAGCACAAAAGGGGTAAGTTTGCTGGGAGTTGATCCAGGACATTCAACTAACCGTACGGTTTACACATTCGTAGGAACTCCAGATGCAGTTGTAGAAGGTGCCTTCAATGCAGCAAAAGTTGCTTATGACCTCATTGACATGACTAAACACAGCGGTGAGCACCCCAGGTAAAATCCATTGTGTAAATTTTGTTCACTAAACCCAAATTAATGAGTTTAATTCTTCTAAAAGTAAGTAAAATCCCTTTCTTTTTACAAGACTTGGAGCGATGGACGTATGTCCCTTTGTTCCTGTTAGAGAAAGTACCATGCAGGATTGTGTAGAATGTGCGCAAATCCTGGGACGCCGCTTGGGTGAAGAACTTGAGATACCCGTTTACCTGTACGGTTTCGCATCTACAATGGAAAATAGGAGGACGGTTCCTCAAATCCGAGCTGGAGAATACGAGGGGCTGAGAGAAAAGGTATATGGATGGCGCTTTGGAGTAGGTCAATTTACTCATTGGAGAAAAAACGATGTTTAATAACGATTTTAGCCCACCAGTGAATTTTGTACTTTTTGTAATTTTTGTGGGCACAGCTTGAGTCAAATGAGTTCAGTCCTAATTATGGTCCAGCAATTTTCAACAGAAAATGGGGAGCATCAATCGTAGTTGAGTACTTAATTTAACAGTCGGGCAAAAATAATTTCATTTTATATAGACCATTAGTATTCATCGTTAAATTTGTAAAATACAGGTGCACGCAAGTTTTTACTGGCATACAATATAAATATGCTTTCAACCAAAGAGCAGGCCCATAGAATTGCTTTGGACCTTCGTGAAGCTGGAAGGGGTCCAGGAAAAGAGGGAAAGCTAAAAGGAGTCCAGGGCATTGGTTGGTGGCTTGAAGAAGCGAATATGGCACAAATTTCATTCAATTTGACGGATCAAGACTTGTGTCCTTTGCACGTAGCGTTTGAAGAGGTTTGGAGATCAATTATGAATGATTTTAGGCTCGAAAACATACAAATTTATAAATTGTTTATCGTATGCATAATTAGGCCAAAGTGGGTGCTGAGGCACTCAATCTGTCTGTTGTGGGCTCAGAATTGGTTGGATTGGTCCCATTGTCAGCCATGATGACTGCTGCAAATTACTACATAAAAAAAGAAAACCTATGTATATTGGATCCAGATCAAAAAGTCAAGCTTGCCATTGATCGCCTGGGCCTGAATTCCTTGTACCCCTTTGACCCAAAGGAAAGAATAATTGAGTGGAAAGTTCAAGCGTCAGATCCACCCAAGCCACTACTTGACACCAGTGTCACCAAATTTGTGAAAGAAGTACGAGGTAGGTCTGCCGCGCCTGGTGGAGGATCTGTAGCTGCCTTGGTTGGAGCATTGGTTAGATAAAAGTTCCAATGACATTAGAAGTTGTAATTTACCAGAATAGTTTTTTACCTAACATATGCATGTCACATTTTTTCCAAAACAAGGGTGCATCATTGGCTAGCATGGTTGGTTTGTTAACATACGGCAAAAAACAATGGGAACACCTAGATAGTACTATGAGGACTCTTGTACCTCCTTTGTATTCAATTGTCGACGAAATTTTGCCGTTAATCGAAGCGGATACTGAAGCATTTGACTCATACGTGGTAAGACCTTATATCAGTAATACTTTAAATCTTTTTATGATTGGTCCAGTTTTTCTTTAATTAATTGGATGGTGAAATTTTAAGGATGCATGTCGTCAAACAAAAGATCCAGGATCAGAGAAGGCTCAAAAAGCTCTCTTGAATGCAATAAACGTACCATTGGAATTGGCTCGTAAATTGTCTTCACTTTGGCCAATAGTTGAGCAAATAGCTGCGGTTGGAAATCCGAACTGCTTATCAGACATTCAGGTGAGCTTTGTCATGTCTGCATTAAAGATGCGTAATTTCCGATTCCATCATTCAAATATAGCTTTCTCCTGACAATTTTCATTGCAAATAACTTAGGTTGGAATCAAATGCATTGACACGGGTATATGGGGAGCCAGGTGCAACGTTTTGATAAATTGCTCATCATTAACTGATACGTCCCTTCGAGCTGATTTGGTTAAAGAAGCCAACTTCTTATACGATACTGGAAAGCATCATGCCAACCGAATTCTCCGTACACTGGAAAAGGAACATCCCTTCGACGAATTAACCCATTGATGCCGTGTTGTTGGGTGGAAATAAAATTTAACACAGATATGTATACATAACTCATTTTAAAATCAGTACGATATTTATACATACAATTTATTGAAATAAAACCCATGTTTAAGTTTACACAAGTTTTAAAAATATTTCACGAGTTACATCACATGAATTTCTTATATAGCACCTATGATTGTGATTCTAAATTTCTAACCCCTCTTATCAAAATAAAACAAGCAATATTCGCATCAATCCAAGTGACAACTGAAAACGAAACGACCGGCAGTCGAAATCAAACTCTCTGCTCATAACATTGTAAACCGTATTAAACCGATGCAATCGGATTTTTCAATATAGCTATAAATTTGCTTCAATTTGGGCGATTTTCTTTTATCGCTACTTTATTACAATTTATTTTACGAAGACGGGGATATACTTAATTAACAATTTAAAATATTACAATTACAATATATAACAAAGGACGAGAAATGCGGGTTGTGGCTAAATTAATGTCAAATAATACGTAACTTTACACATTTTACTGAGTTAAATCGGTACATATCATACATTATACAGGAGTGAAACAGTAAAAAGTCCTGAGATTCTAAATTACATATGTACATTTCTTGTATTCATTCTATTCTGGGCACATCTCCATTTTATACACCTTAAATACATATAACCAGACCCCTCGAATTTCTGACAAGTTAACATTCCACATTTTGTTAATTAAAAGATATGTTCATCAAATATTTATATATTTGATAGAAGAGCAATAGTAACATTTTATTTTCTACAATAAAAAAGAAGTGCTCTCAATATGAAAAGTTAATATGGAAGAAAACAAAGTAAAGTTAAAGTTCTTAAAATAATTACTTTGCTTGATTGGATAAATCATATACTTCACTTGAATGAATATTTGAACAGTATTATTATTAGCAAAAGTCGTAACTTTTATCAGAATATCGCTAGCTACTATATACTGTATACATAACAAAAGTTATCTTAAGATCTCTCAAATAAAGTTATTATCTATGTACATTTTTTAATTAGTGGTATTTCTACCACCAACTCCATTTATCTTTTAAGGTGGAAGGATGAATGCGTTTAATTGAATGATATATTAATAAGATGTAGTGCTTCTCTCTATAAAAACAGATGAATGAATACTTTTTCGATCTATTCAACAGGTCAATATTCTAAAGTAAAGAACGAATAATACATATCTGTTGATTGACATTGTCATAATTTTTTATTTTTTTATTAGAATAATATATCAAACCTAAATATTAAGTTAACATCCATATGTCATATGGTTTCATTTACACGAAAGTAATAAAATAATAAAAATCATTAAGTCATAGTTTAGCAGGAGGTGTTTTTTAATTGCTATTATTTATAGTACATATTAAAAGTGTCAGTTATATAAATAAAAAAAATATTAAAATTAATTTGCTAAGCAAGTCTATCTTATTTAATCTATTTAAAGACTTAATCAATAATACTCCAATCCAACTCATGTAACATTTATAGCCTATAAGAAGAGATAAATCTCAAAATATAACAATATACACTGACTATTATTATATTACATTCGTTTCACTTATTAAAAGATAAAGAGCCAAAGAATTCAATCCATCATCCAACATACATTTAACTACATGTTTATCAGTTTTCTATTATATAAGGCACTATACAGCAAGGCAATTAATGTTCATTCAGCATTTGTTTCGAATCCTTCATGATGATGACGATTTGAGATTGTATCTTGGCCAGTAAAGCTATTTACACATTTACCTACCTACACACGATGCACACATTATATATCATACACATCTACCTCTAATTTTTTTTACAAAACGTAATATAACCACATAAGAATTTACCTTTTTTACGAAAAAAAACGCAAGAAAAAAAGGTAGTATAATAGGATGATTAATTGACTATATACACATGACTCAATAAAATGTGTAGCAGTAATTATAGTTATTGGTTGGATGGTTTTTGCAAGCCATTATTTTTTGGCGTTTGTGTGCTCTGTTGCTGCTGTATGCAGAAAAGATAAGTTGTGTTTTGGTACTTATATCACCTCCTCTCACATAAGCACACGATTGAAAAATCACAAAGCAATTATTAAACTAATATACTGCCTAATTTCAATTAACTTTTCACAGCAGCCAGTACAACTAATAAACTAACGATAGAAAGGCGTACACTACAACAAAAATAAAAAAGGTAAAAATTTGTGTAAAACACAGAGATTTATTATTTTGCATTATCACCTCAAATAAATGAAATAAATGATGAATGCCTGCATAATACTCTGTAGCTGCTTAACACAGCGTTAAACTACACAATGATTTAAGTCTGTCGTAATATTTTGCTTATTAAACATTGTTTCTCGACACCACAGACTATGATCACATCTATTTTTTAAACTCATTACTTTAAAGCTAAACCAGGATGGAAGAGCCTCTGTTGTATACACTGCAGATTTTAGAAAGAGACCATATATAATAATGGCTCATTTATATGATATTCATGCAAGTCTATACAGTATTATAAATTGACATATGAAAATTGTTTAGTCCTTCTTGGCAAAAGCCAGCAACTAGTTTTCTTTCATCTAGATTATATCTGTTAATGCGATCATAATTATGGCTGATATCTCTCACTCTCAAATTCTCTAAAACTGAAGTAGTACGTAGTCAAGTTATAAGTTAACTACCTTTCAGAACAACAACATGATAATATATATAATAATGGACAATGCACATTAAACTAAGGTACGGTAAATACATGTAAAATTATTTATTATGTACACTACATTTTTTAAAGGTTTAGGTGTAGTTTTATTAAATTTGGGCATATAATATGGTTATATTATTGAGCGTATTTTCCATCGCTTGAACTTTCACGTCTTTGAAGTAGTTGTCGTCGCCACAATGGGATAGATGCCATGCGTTTAGCTTCGATCTCAAGTTTCCTTTGTTCTTCAGCCTCTTTTCGTGCTCTCTCCGCAGCCTTTTTGGCCATCATTTGGCGTTTCCACGCTGGTATGGGTGCACCAGTCATGTCCTTCGCGGGGACCTTCAATAAGAAGGTCAAGCATATGAACAATGTTTACGCGACACAATCAATCATATCTGCTTAATCTAAGGACATCAACTTACCTCGGCATAAAAGTTTACAGGTTGGTAATACTGAGATAACTCTTTCTGTACCGCTTTTTCTTCTTCTTTTTGTCTCCTTCTGAGCTCTTCCTTCCATTCTCTGACACCTCCAACTTGACTTGATTCCGCGAGTTCTGCGATAACTGCTGCCTTGGTGGTTGTTTCTCCAGTTGCAGACAAATTACTTGTTGAACCGTTTAGAGCTGTGTTTGACTTACGTAATGGTTCATTTCCTAAAAGCATTGGATCCCCATTTGCTTTACCTACTGATTTTGTTGGTCCAAGAGTCTGATGGTTATCCGGGACAACTCTTCCCAAGGGTGGTGCCGATCTTGTTCGGCTCATCGGCGTTTTCTTTAAATGAACTTTCTAAAAATTGAAACGTCAAAACAGTATGCATAGATGCATTAGATTTTGTTCATGTGTAAAATGCAATGCAATGTAATGTTTGAAATTAAATTCATGATACCTTTTCCTTATAGTGATATAATTAGTGTAGTTAATGTGCATTATTGATTAAATTGATTAAGCTATTTTCATGAACATTAAGCCAGTAAAAGATAGTAATAATAATAATTTTCTACCATTAATTCTTCTGGTTTTATCACAGCACCACAACCCTTGACTATTCCTAAAGCACCTGGGGCAGCGTAAATGGGTTCACGTTTATTCTCCTTTCCACATGACTTGTCAGCTCCATTTGTTATAGTTCCGTTACTGCCAGTACTGTTATTTATATTATTGGTATCATTTCGACTATTATTAACAGCATGCTTCGCGGCGATATTGTTGCTAATTCCATTTATTCTTTCTGGATTGATTTCCTCAAATTCATCCTCTGCGTTCGTTTCTTCAGGCACAGGGGACATGACGGCAACATGGTTTTCTGCAACACCCAATGCTTTAATGGCTTCTTCAACTTTGGACAGCGGTCTAGCAGTTGGGACTGTTTGACCGTTTTGGGCCCCGTTCTCACTTCCGGTCCCGTTTGTTGCTCCATTTGACTTTCCCTTATTTTGGATACTTCTCAAATACTCCGATGGTTTTATAAGCGCGTCTTGAGGAGGAGTTGGAAAATGAGGAGGAATAAATGGAACACCAGGTCTCCCACAACCATGAGGTGTTTTGGTTGGGGTAATTTGAGACTTTTCATCAGTGGCCGAATGATTGTTATGAAGATGATTATGCATCAAGTGTCCCGTTTGACCATAAATTGCTTCATTGAATGGTGGAGGTGGCGGTGGACAGGATGTCGTCCTAACCAATTTCTTAGAAAGAGTTTCAAAATGATTCTCTCCATTTGTCAGTTCATCGATGTCCTCGTAATCATTTTCAACTTGAGTTCCGTCACCATTTCTTTTGTCAGGCTCATGTGGCCCATTGTCGTGACTTCCAACAAGATTGTTATTCATGTCTGTTCCACAGCCAGGCATTGGAGGGGGTGGTGGTGGAGGTGGTGCACCATTTTTGATACCGCCTGAATTTATACTGTTTTGCATATGCACTTCAAAATTATGGT
This sequence comes from Entomobrya nivalis, assembly GCA_034695485.1. Lineage (NCBI taxonomy): Eukaryota > Metazoa > Arthropoda > Collembola > Entomobryomorpha > Entomobryidae > Entomobrya > Entomobrya nivalis. The sequence continues at coordinate 23,649 of JAQFZH010001018.1, forward strand.
TGTTATTCTGTTGTCCCGATGCATCATCCTTATTATTTCCGTTACTAATTTGCTGAAATTTTCCTTGTAGTGCAGAAACTGTACAACCAATCCCGAAGCCTGTCTTTTGCGAAGGTGGCGTTGGCGGAGGAGATGAACTCGAGGAAACTGATGATGCAGAATTAGAAGAGAAATCACTAGTTCCCAGTCCCATGCCACTTTTCACTTTTGATTGAGAATGTGTCTCGTTAATCAAGTCTTGAATGTGGTGATGCCCATGGCTGGGATTAACCGGAGCTGGAGCCATTTTTGAAGCTACAGCTTTAGTTTCGTTAACAAGATCTCCGGGTGGGTGTAGGAAAAATGGAGAGTTGGGTCCAGTTACACAAGTAGATGGCTGTCTACTATGTTTTTTATTAGCTGAAGATGGTCCCCCTCCTATACCATTAGCACCACCTGAATTGCCACTCCCACCAGCGTTTCCGTTAGACTGCGGAGTACTCGGAAATTGTATGCCAGGAGGAGAATTACTAACTCCGTTTGTCTTCGGAGGATGCAAGAAAAATGATTTGGTAGAGCTACCAGTGCTGGTTGGCGAGGAATCTTTGCTCGTCCCTTCTGGACTTATCTCACGGTAATTAGTCAAGGTGAAGCTATGCGTTGTTTCTGTTGCAGACTTGAGCTCTTCTGAGCTACTATCAGAAGATGACACTGGACAGCCACAAGACGTTGTAGATGAATTTGATGTGCTTGAAGCAGAAGGGGACAATGATGGTGTATTAGTTGAAGCGGAAAGGCTAGAGTTGCCACTGGAAGATGCACAGTCTGTTGTGGTCGCCCCACTGCCACTTACTCCTGGAGCTGCTGGTGGGGGTGGAGGCGGGGGTGGCACAAACACTTTAGAATCTTCTGATCGACTTTTATGAACTGATGAACCGCCTGACGAACTTACAGTAGTTTTTATAATATTCCCACCGTTTGAATTCACAGTAATTGTTGTTCCGTTGCTACTTCGTTCCCTACTCCGCTCTCTACTTTTTTCCCTATGACCATTACCATTAGCGTTGCTGGGAGTTGTATACTGATCTAAATTCACAGTCACTGGCAAACTTAGATTTGGTTCACGATGTGAACCATTGGATCCTGTGGCTCCGGAGGAGGTTGCTCCAGGCGTTGTACCGCTAGTGGCATGCTTGGCCAAAACGCTCACGATCTAAACAAAGCACAAAGTAACACAAAATCCGATCCAATTTGTTAGCATTAATATTGATATGTTTTACTGACAATCACTGACACCAAACTCGTGTCACCTTATATGACAAGTCAGAATATGGAACTGATACATTTTTTTGTTATTTAGTCAGTCAAAC
>JAQFZH010001019.1:0-24989 GCA_034695485.1 Entomobrya nivalis
TTATGGTATGGCAATCAGTTATTATGTACTGATACGTTTTGTAGCAGTTTAAATAAAAGAAATCTAATCTAATCTAATGACTTTTGTTTGATGCATCCTTAAATGTATGTTAGAGCTAATATTGTGCATAAAAGGAACAATATCTCCATGCATTGAACACTAATGACTTTATAAAAGTATTTTTGTAGGATATATGCATTCTTATGAAGCTGAGTTATTATATGCGTGAGCAGATTATAGGGTCTTGTAATATCTTACAAGAAACGTAGAAATTTTAACAGATAGAATGGGTAAATGGCTGACGAAAGAGTATTACTGTGTATTACTTGTCGGTTGAGTATTTTATCGAAGGTTTAAGGTTGGGAAATACTTGTGTCTTGTAATGCCTTGTAATGCAGAACTTGCACCATAAATGCACAAAAAAACTTCTTGTTGATTTAAGTGAACGAAAAAGGGTGTATAAGTTTACTGTTGTTATAAGTGGTTTTGTTGTGTGTACAATTCCAGGGTATATACCCACCAGCATTGTAATAATAATCTTCAACATAAAAGCCATCACATTCAGTCCTATGGGATTTTTCGCAATGCATATCATGCTGTGCAACGCAAACATTCAAATGAGATTTGAATATTTTTGTCATAAGAAGTGTTACTGGGTATCTGGATTGATAATACCATATGCTATAATTACTAAATGTATTGTACGGTATTAAGCTTGGGCTGAATAATCGATTGGTTTAAGATGGAAGTAGAATCGATTACTTCGATTGATTATAATAATGTGCTGTCTGATACCTGAATGAATACAACTGTATAAAATGACTGATTGCTGCAAACTTACTTTATGCAGTGAGATAACTAAAATTACAAGTTTGATTAATAAAAGGTATTCCCTTGATAGGAACTATTTCAAGTTAAAAAATACAGTTACCCTTAAATGGAAAGCGATAGTTCATAAGCGTAGTTTTCACTTGTTTTATACATATGTTGACTATGGGCATTTTAAAAGATTTTGTATCTAACTTATAAATTATTTAATCATATTGATCCTTTTATTGTTATAGAACAATAATGTCAATTGAAGCAATACCAAAGCTAAAAACATTTAAAATTCGATTGCGATCGAAGCTTTGTATTATTCACTCAAGACTCGTAATTACTTTTTTAACGGAAATGGATATAATACGTTTTAGCTGTTTTATAAAAATCTAAGCTTTATGATGAGATATTTGATTAATTTTTTGACCAAATTAATTACTCAAACTGTCTGAACATGCAAGTTTCCAAGCAAATACGAACAAAAAAATCATTGTATCGACATAACTCTCAAGCTGTCTTCATATACTAAAATATCATACATATAATTGCTGCAGCTATAAATTTGAAATGCACTGTACTTTCTAAAAAAATTAGTAAGAAATATTTGTCGGGAGACAAGTTCTTAAAAAGAATAATCTTCCTTGCAAGCAACCAACAAAAGTACATAGCAAGTAGTTGTACGATTAAATTTCATAAAATGGAAACAAATTTGCTGAAGTTATATTTTATTTCCATTATTTCAAACTTTTCGCTTCAACCATCGCAATCATTAACTGTCCGTTATAGATTAAGCTCACAATTGTTGAACATGGTTTCCTTTTCTGATAATTTTAGTTTCGGCGATTTCAATGACGTAAATTCTATATCTACCGTTCCTGTTATTGCGAGACAATTTGAACTAGCGATTTTGCTGCGCGAATATTATGTTACACAAACTGGCCGAAAGAGAGAGTCAAGTAGGCTAATTTGGACAACAAAATCAGCCATAAAACATCTGAATGGCAATTTTAGCACAAGAGTTATAAACTCAAAGTATGCGCAACGGGCAAGGCACGAGTGCAAAACGTCACAATATTATACTCCTTTAACTTTGGGTGAAGGAAACAGTGGACACTGTGCCGGGTTAAACTTGGCAGTGTTTGCATCGCAATTGAAACCTTGGAACTGTCAAATTCAGGTGGATATACACATTCCACAAAACATCTTTAGAATTGGAAAATACACTCAAAAATTTAGATATATTGGTTCCCTTAGCTATGACACTGCACTAATCTTCATGCCAACTATTAATATATTGGTTGACTCTAAACCATTGACTAATAAGCAAAATACAGTATCGCTATTAGCATGGCTTACAAGACGAAACATTAGGTGGTACAGTGATAATTCGATTTCTTCGGCGGTCACCGATATACTTTTACTGGGTCATGTTATTTGTAAAATCAATATGCTTGTATTAACTCAATGTAACATTAAAACTTTAATCAAAGTGACACCATGCCTAAATTGCAAAAGGATGTACCATGTTCAAAAACTGAGCTTGCACCAGCTTTCGATATATTATATGATGTCATTAGAAAAATTGCGAGAAAGTGAAATGTTTTACGGAGAATTAGAAGGTATGACAGTAAACCGCGAACACTTTAGTCTGCCAGATTGAATATTTCGATTCATATTACAAAAGCCAAGGTGTCTTTTTTTGAAAATCAGGTGGAATATCATTACGGAGTTTTGTCAATTCCAAATACATTTGGAAGACTCCGTTTCGTCAGCTGTGGGTCTATCAAATATCATTCTGTGCAACGCAAACATTCAAATGAGATTTGAATATTTTTGTCATAAGAAGTGTTACTGGGTATCTGGATTGATAATACCATATGCTATAATTACTAAATGTATTGTACGGTATTAAGCTTGGGCTGAATAATCGATTGGTTTAAGATGGAAGTAGAATCGATTACTTCGATTGATTATAATAATGTGCTGTCTGATACCTGAATGAATACAACTGTATAAAATGACTGATTGCTGCAAACTTACTTTATGCAGTGAGATAACTAAAATTACAAGTTTGATTAATAAAAGGTATTCCCTTGATAGGAACTATTTCAAGTTAAAAAATACAGTTACCCTTAAATGGAAAGCGATAGTTCATAAGCGTAGTTTTCACTTGTTTTATACATATGTTGACTATGGGCATTTTAAAAGATTTTGTATCTAACTTATAAATTATTTAATCATATTGATCCTTTTATTGTTATAGAACAATAATGTCAATTAAAGCAATACCAAAGCTAAAGATGACATTAAATATTCAAGTTCTATTTGTTTTGCTACTTGTGGGTTTACTTGTAGCTTTTGTTACTTTAGTTTTTGAGTTGGCGCCAAGACTAGTGCGTTTTGTGGCAATTCACTTAAATTTGTTTCAAAAAGCTTTACTTCATATGGTTTTACGAAAATGGCGGAAGTACAAATCTAGGTTGCTCCAAAATGCTGTCAACATTAAAATTTGAACATTGAATTCAATATTTACATAATATTTTTTAAATTTACACACTCATCTTTATTTCTTTTGTGGCATCCTGAAATATTTGGTCAGAAATAACTTTCAATCTACTACAGAAACTGAGAACTATGATTAAATTAATGTTAACCAATCAACAAGAGAAATGAGTTATCTAAAACATTACCAAAATGTATATTTAACTGAAAAGTAATGGAAAAACATGTTACTATTATATACAATACTTTCACTACGACGACGACGACTTATGCCAACTACGACGCAAACTAAACAGATACAATTATAGCACAGTATACACAAAGCGACCTTTTATATCTGTCAATGGTATAGAATCCCACTTTGCTATTCTTAAAACTAAATGATTAATGAAATAAAATGTGCAGCCATGCAAACAGCAGTTTGAAGTTCGATGCTATTAGCGTCGTTATAATATTTTAAACCAGCTACTTATTCTGGTCCAGTTTATTGTGTGGATTTTAACCACAAAACTAAATGCAAGTATAAATTAATTTTATAATGTTAGCTGCTTTTAAGCGTAGGTATTCGTCTTATCCAATCAATTTTTTACACATAATTATATCATCTATGAACTTTGTTTTTTAGTTGCGCTCTGGTTCTTTCTTGTTTACAACCAAATAACCAAGGCCTTCGTTCAATTCAAACTCAGAAACATCCATAGTATAATAATTGATAATTTACTTGGATAATGTGTTGGTGGCGAGATGTTAACGATTAAATAATTGAATCAAAGTAGGTTTTAGGTCTCCTAAAATTAATATGATCTGTCACTTTCGTTTTAAAATCTTTGTTGACATGCAGTTTTTTACTAGGCTACTAGAACTTTGACAAACAATAAATATGAATTTACACGTTTTCATAATATCCTAGGTACTATTATGGTACTATACTAGGTCAAAATCATACTGGATTTATGTATGATAGGGGAAAAATAATTAGATTGAAGCATTCAGATTTTTTAACTGCTAAAACATAAGTTGCAGATTTTATTTTTGTTTTTACACATTTATTGTCCGTTTTTACTACTATAATCTCAAAAATGTTTTTATATGTAATAAACAGTCAAAATATTAAATCGTTCTGTACATACCATCAACTGGTATACAATAAATGTTCAAGATTTGATTTTACCGATAAAGCTAACGCTAAGGTGATCTGCCTGATTTCATAAAAAAAATTATTGTCGTCACAGATACTAATCTTTGTACCCAATACTGTTTATAATCTACATGTAAATTTTTAATAAGTAATTCAATACTGATTTCGTGAACCCAACACACAACTTTTACTATTTTGATACAACCTTGCAAATATGTTAATTGTGTTTATTTTAAACTTAAGCATATTGTAAACTAGAATAACGAAGCAACCTTTAAAATTATTTTTACATCGACACTATTAGGATAATTTAAAACTAGCCTAGCTGAGCCTATTGAGTTAAAATTTTATTGACAGTAATGCTTCTTGAGCCACTGGAACATGAAGCAGTGACCACAAGCACTCCCAAATGATTTATAGCCATATGTACATAAATTTCCTCTTCCCCTCTTTTCCTCTTTGGAATTCCTCTTAACTCAAAAATACCCAAATGAGTATTATTCTTCGCAATTCGATTTTCACCCTGATATATATTTACCGTTACCATTTCTTGATAATCGTAAGCAGTTTCATAAGGATGACTATACTCACAGGGGTATTTGCTATTACTTGGAATGATTTCATGAAAAATATCTGGCCTACCTCTTACTATTGCCTCAACACCAATCGACATTGGAATCACATCCCTAACCTGCAAATCAAAGTGTTGTCTCCCTGACTCACTTGTAAGAATTGCTGCTTTCACAGCAGCACCAAATGCTACCGCTGTGTCAGGATTTATATCATTACACATTCGTTTTCCGTTAAAAAGCTTTGTTAGTTCACTTCTCAACTTTGGAATATAAGTGGTTCCCCCGACAAGCAAAATATCTTCGATATCACCTATGCGAGTGTTTCCTTTAATTAACGTACTTTTCACAATTTCTATCATTTCCCGTAAAATTGGGGCAGTAATGCCCTCAAAAGTGTCACGATTGATAAGAACTTTTAAATCTTCACCTTTGTAAAAGTTTGCAATGGAAACACATGAAGTTTCCCTAGAACTCAAATCTTTTTTAACTTGTTCACAAGCTTCTTTTAATAATGCATATTTTCTCGCTGCATATTTATTTTTCTTGGGGTCAAGAATGTCTTTCTTATGTTTCGAACTAAACATGTCAAGGCAATAGTTGGCAAGGTCATTGTCAATATCCTCCCCTCCCAAAAATGCATTGCCACCTACGCTTTTTACTTCAATGAATTTTTCCTGAAGCTCTATGACAGCAACGTCAAATGTTCCACCACCAACATCAAAAACAAGTACTCTCGTTGCAAACTTCCTAACTCTTTGCTGTTTATATGCAATAACAGCTGCTACTGGTTCATTCAATAAATGAAGTACTTCTAACCCAGCTATTTTACCAGCCTCGAGTGTAGCAACCCGTTGATGATCATTGAAATATGCCGGCACTGTTACAACTGCCTTTGTTACTTGTCTCTTTAAAATGCTTTCAGCTGCATGTTTACAATGTTTTAGTAACAATGCAGAGATTTCTTCTGGTTGGTATTCTTTTCCTCTGGCAAATATTAATGGTCTTTTCTGGATGTAGTTCATTTTAAATGGAAATTTCAAATTCGTATCTGCTTCAATATCAGCCTTGCTCCAACCTAATAACCGTTTCGTGTCAAAAATGGTGTTCTCTGGATTTTCATATGAGCATCGTTTGGCAATGTCGCCAATGATATATTTGTCGTTATTTTCAAATGAAACATAACTGGCAAAGCTCTTTTGGGAGACAAATTCGATAATTTTAACCTTTTCCTCTGTATCTGTATAAAAACCTACTACACAGTTTTTCGTACCCAGATCAATACCAATGGTTGGGGTGAAATATTCTGAGAGAATTGGTGGATTATCTGATATGTCATGCCATTCTGTGGTACGAAACACCTCGTATATTTTTCTCTCTATGGTTTCTAGCTCATGCTCTTGAAGGACATTTGTTTCTAAGCATAACATTTCTGTCTCTTTCCATGCAATGTCATGAAATTCTTTCATGCCATCTTCAGAAACGTGATCATATTTCTTAATCCTACTTTCCATTTCTCCCTTGTAAATATTTTAGCTATGCAATGATTATCTGGGATGGACGCTCGCTTGTTTAAGACGGATGGGTTTTTGACCATACTGAGTTTATTAAATATCTTCAGCGCACCAGATTGTTTTGTTATTTCAAGGGCAGTTCTTAGTTTGGAGTATCATTCGCGTGTCTGCAACAGTTGATAAAGTTTCAGAGATCGGGCTTGTGGATTCGAATGATCCATCTAGTTAATAAAAATAATATTAGTAAAATAAGAAACAAAAGCTTGTTAGGAATTCTTTAGGGAATATGAATTACTAGAATCAGGTAAATCTCAAACAAACTTAATTATTTATTTTATCTCATTATTTAAGTTAAGAAAACATTAATACAGCCTACCAAACTGTCCTTTTCCTCATTAGATATTACATCTGCTTGGATTAATTCCACAAGTAGGGTGGTATTAACGTTCGTGTACTCAACCAGTTTTGATATGTTCTGGATTATGTGATGCGACTCGTGGGGCTCCATTTTTACTATAAGATTGGTAATTATGGAACAATTCTTTTAGTTGATGTATTCGAGTTGATTGCAAAAAATATTTTATAAATAAGTTATAGCTAAATTAGGCAGAAATAAAATATAATTTATTACCTTAAAGACGTAGTTTCAAGGATATACTATAACCAACGACACGAACCTTCGCTGAATTCATCCCCTATTTCTTGTCTCTAAAATATAACTGAGGTAGTTTTTTTCCAACAGAGGATTTATAACTTTTATGCCGACCTCGAAATGTTGGATTTACATGGAGTGATTGGCGTGAATATTGTGAAATATAATTTGGTGTGCCCCAAATAATATGCACCAAGTCCTCTTATGTACATATTTACAACCAGAAAACATAACAGATAAGGCTATAATTACAGTGGGGAACGTTTTGGTAATAGCACTGCGTGCATAAATATTTCGTTTGTTTAATTCACCAGCCCACAAATGCAAACAAACTTGCACGCAGTATCTACAAGATAAGCCGTTTTCAGTTTGGTTATCATTTTTCAAACTCAAATTCCCTAATTTGTGTTGCATACTTTTGACATCACATTCAATAACACGGTTTAAAAATAGATTACGAAATACGTTACTACATCAAAAACAAGACTTTGTTAAAACAAGACTGCTATTGATACAAATACGTACAAAACACATACTCAAGTGGATAAAAACGTAACGTTGGCTTATTTATATGGCATTTTCAATAACACAAGGGTTGCATAACTTATCAATGCAAAATACGGAAATATCTATTGATACAAAAACTATGTGTTTGTGATACTGATCTTAAATTTTATCATTTGATAAGTCGATAAAAAACAAACGAATAAGTTTGAGTGGCATTAATTAAACATGATTGACAAGTTGTTGACGACTTAAAATGTTTTCAATAGTGACTAAAATCCAGTGTTACGTTACGTAATTTGTAACGTAATCATAAATAACGTTTTTATATAATTTATTAATATAAATCTGAATATAATAACGTTTTTCTTTTCATACAATGTCTTAACTGGCTATACTCTAACAATGGCATTGATATGAAAGCCAACAAAAACTGTAACCATTTTGTAATTCATTGAAATTCCGGGGATGGTTCTTTTTCGAACTAAACACGAAAGATAATCCTTTCTGAAAATCAATCTGCGGATAGATTTAATTATTGCATATTTGATTAAATCTGTATTTGGATTTACGTATAAATTTATTAATTTGGGATTTTTGAATAAATTTAGGTTTACGGAGAATTGAAAGGTGATGATGATACAGTACTTCGTATTAACATTGGAACAGGTGGCATACATACTTAAGCATTCAAAGTGCATATAAACCTCAATAAGTAAAAATACATTATTACAATTAAATACCAGCAAATTTTACACAACCTTTGAAACGAAAAATTCTGTTGATACGTAATTAGCTAAAATAACAACATCCAAGTAAAGTAAACATAAGTCTATGTTACTTATCACGAATTGTTGACATGTAAGCAAACACATGCTAGCTATTGTACGTTTGTCTCATTTTTATCATATTCCTTGAATGACAAAAGCATTTCAAACGAATCGCGCAATTATCCTTAAATAACCTATTGTTCACTCTAATAAGGATAATTCAATGTCTTAAAAAATGGTTTTATCCAAAATTGATTCGGTCAAAATCTGTTCTCTTTAGTAAAAAACGCATAAACGGTAGTGATTTAATTTTAGATACGTTATTAGTGTTGCCTTATTCCACAATATGATTTCACATTGTTTTTTCTCAGCTAAAATTTCTCTTCTTTCAGTATTGTTATTGCTAGCCGGGTGAAATATACGAGCCGTTTCATCTTGTAAACTATGTAAATGATAATCTAGAACAAGAAGTAGTCAACCAAATTCTACTTTAGTCTTATATTTTATTTATAAATGCACATTTTCACATTCACACTGATAACAACGATAAATTTCCTTCCATTAATTAACACAGAATGATTGTATCATAATGTATTCATATTTAGTGATCATTATACGCAATTTACTTTTAAAATCATGCCTATCATATGTTTTTATTTTGGTCCAATTTTATTTTGAGGTTTTTCTATTATAAATTAAAATACGGTTTTCCAAATGCACAAACAGGGTTAGAGCATTTCATTAACTTCCGTATACAGGATTTTTGTTGACTGAATGACAAAAAACATTTTGATAAACTGCTGAAACCGAATCTAAATTATTTTGGTTTCATTACATTATCTAACTTGTGTCTATCATACAAAGCAATATTAATAAATAATGTCTTGATTAATGGTGTATAAATTTTATTCAAATGAAAGCTATAGAAAAATTGTGGACAAGCTTATTTATTACAAAATCAGTAATTTTTGAACTTCTCCATTCAAAGTTCTACTATTTTTCAATAAACATAAAACTAGATTCACACACAACACAAAGGAAACAAAGTTTCAACTGGTTTGAATCATATCTTTGAATGTTGCGTTTTGCATCAGATCTGCTCAAATTACAACACTCAATACATTTGATATGATGAATGCTTCAGCATCTGATTTTGTGAAACAGGGACACGATTGCGCGTGTTTGTAATAATTATGATGTATCACGAAGGACAGTGCGTTATGAGTAGGTTTTGGGTCTCGAATACATCAAATGTAGTTACATTGTATTGCCAAATTTATAAAATATTGACGTTGTTGATTTTTTCAAATAATAACGTTACCAGATTTTTTATACGTATCTCAATACCTGTTTTGCACAAAGTGGGTTTCATTGTAAATGCACGATTTACTGAAAATTTGAACTAGATTAACTATCGTGACTTATTTTCAAATCCTGAACTCAAATAACAATCCAATGCATATATATTTACACGTATGAATATACTTTGACAGGAAGTGGACTTTTGAGTATATCAGCCGTATAATGTTATACCCTTTATGAAAGAGGACATAGTCAAAGGTACAGCAAGGCCAAAAACCCAATAGCTGCGTGCAAACCATTTACTAGTTCAAAGCCAGATATCGATATTCATTGTAAATTCAGTACATCTGGTTGCACTTTATTTTTTATACACTTCACTTCGTTTCACATGCTATTACCTATCTAATTGAAATAGTTTTATTCAAACCTGCCTCCAAACATGTTTCACCCAAAAAGTAAACTTTTCATCGCTATTTTTAAAATCATATTGATTTCTTCATATTTTCGTTCCTGTCTACTTTTTAAACCATTTATTCCTAAAACTTCCAAATCCCCAGAAATTTGGTTAGCCAGTTTTCAACATACGGATTCATTTGACGATGATCTCGCTGATCCTCAATTCAGACATCGTTCCGAATTCGAAAACGAATTTGTTTCAAAAATCAATACCTCTGATTATATCATTCAGGATGACACCCGAAAGGTAGTTTTTATTTGTCAAGCTAAATACCCAGTGATGTGGACTACTCCTCATTATAAACAAGTAGAAAATCTTCCTTTGGAAATGTTTACAACCGATACAGTACGAAAAGCCGACATCTTGGATCAAATACCGAAAAACAAATATTTCCGGACTTCGTTGACAATTCGTTTTGATGGTTACATTCGTGATGTGTTCAGTGTAAATTTTACCTGTGGATTACCAAACGCTAACCAAGAGCAAAGAAAAAAGTTTCCAGAGTACACGTCTTCATCCATCCATATTTATTACGCTGAAAGCCAACAAGTTATAGAACATTTTGATGACACCATACCAATAAATATTCCCAAAAATTATGTACATGATACATTTATAATACCTTGCAGGCCTGCCTTACCAACTGTTTCAGTTCAAATAGAAAAAGAAGTGTTATCTCCACAAACAAGTGTTACAAATGATGAACAAAAAAGAAAGTGGGAAGAAATTCATAATTTTGCATATGATCCCAAATACGGTTTTACCGTTGAAACAAATATTAAAGAATCGATTTTTGGGATGTATAGATGCTGTATATCAGATCAAGGGGACAGCTGTGACGAAACCAAAGTGGAACAAGTTGTATTAGTCAACGTTACTTTGGACTCCACAAAAACCCCAAAGCCAACCATTGAAGACATCAAATTCGAGCCTAGTTTAAACTTAAAAGGAAACGCCTTGATAATGTACGGTGATCATATATTTGGGAGGAACACAACATCAAGGAATTTTCCAACGTCAAGTTATCGTGAATCTGGTATATGGTGCTGCTCTGGAGTGAACAATGATCGACCTCTAATTTACAAACGAGTATGCACAAACCCTCTGCAATGCGAGATATTAAAAAGATTAATGGCTAATAGCGTAATGACAAATGATGAAAGTGGTAACAACTATGTCAACTATGGTCATTCATCAATGGATCCAGAGGACTGTGAATCTACTTTGTTTTACGATGAAAACTCGGTAGTATTTTGTAAGGGAGAAAATGTTCAGTTTGGCGATTTTTTTGTCAAATTGTTTAGTGAAGGTTTACTTCCAATATCAGAAAGGAAAAACAGGGCTAAGCAATCAGACATTTGGACATGTAAGTAATATTATTTTAAAGTCGAATTTACTAAAAATAACGTCGGTCATTTTTATTTCATTTAAAGTTGAACGAGAGTCCATCAAAGCAGCTGCCAATATTTCCCGTCGAATGTTCATGACTGTAGTTCACTCAATGGGAACAGGTATTGAAGACCGATACAGTGGAAAGTTTATTGAATTCTTCCGCTCGAACGAACCACAATACAATGAAATTACATTAGATTACTATGACGATGAGGAGAAAAATTTCAAAACTGCATTCATATCGTTTCCAAAAAAGAAGCAAACTCAGTTCGTTGCAGAGTACAGTCGTGATATTTATTATGTCGGTGAGTCTCTGATTCCTGTTTGTTTGGGATGGTTGTCGTTTTACAGCCATGGGGCTTATTTGAAGGTACTAATGGCTAATGGAACAAGTGCGATGTTAAATGTGAACGAGGCGGAAGTGCCATTCAAATATGTGATGCATTTGAGTGAGGGACTTGGCACGAATATATATTACCATAGTGGAAATTTAATGGAGTACAAGTTTGGAAAAGAGGTGGTGGCACAAAAGGACATGGTAGCTTTTGAATGTTGGATGCCACAGTGGAATAGTGAAAAATGGGACAAGTTGAAATTCGAACTTACGATTTTGGAACCGACGAAACCGGAGTTTTTGGAATGGAGTAATGACGTAAATGAGACGAGTGTGTACTTTGATTTAGGAAAGGTGAACCAGACGTTGGAGTGGAGAATATTTGAGGGATCTCCTAAGCCAAAAATTGACGTGACGATAGATGGAAAGAATATTTATAGTGGGTACTACACAAATGGAGATAAGCTCAATCCGAGTTACTACATTTTCGATAAATTTAATTTAAGTATAGAAAGTGATGGGGTTAATGATTCAACTGAGATTGTCAGTGTAAAACTACTGTTTATTCAAGTAACTCATGAGGTTCAGGGAGTATACCAATGTCAAGCTACTAATGTTGGTGGGAAAGTGACACATGGTTTTACAGTGGTTGCTACAGGTAAAAAAAGTATAGTTATTTTGATAACATTTTAATTTAATTGGTAGTTAGTAACACAAATGATTTGATTTTGCTTTCAGAAAAACGAAGTATTACTTGGGTCCTGATATTGGTTCTGACCATCAGCATCATGTCGGTTCTTATTTTCACAGGACTTGTTTTTAAGTTCTGGAAACAAAAAACAATCGATGAAAAATAAATTTTTGTTAAGCTCTTACATTATGTGTTATGTGTACGTATATAATTCGATATCTAAATATATCGCCAATAACTTTTTTGTCTTAAAGTAACGCTATTTGTGTCGTATGATGTGTAAGAGATGCACGGAAAACACTAAATATTTACATATTTATATTGTATTATAGCATAGTCTTGATATGTGATCACTTTGTATTAAGTCATGCTATGAAATCAAAAATATTCAAAACCAACATTAGTTAATAAATAAATAAAGATCATTGCATGTTTGAATAAGGATGTTGATGTAAATAATAAGGAAGTAAAAAAGTTACTGTTACCGCTATTACAACTTACGGTAACATTGTGCACTCAATAATATAGAAAGCTCATGAAATTACTAATGTAAAGCGTTATTTTCATGTGTAGGCATAAATGTTATTGTCGTGAGCTAAATCCAATAATTTATTGTCCTATGAATTTATCTGGCTTTTCAAATATTTTTGATCCTATAGTTATGAAAGACAGTTAAACATGTTTAAAAAAATCTAGTGACTTGGGAAAAGTATCATTGCATGTTTGTCATACAATAGATAGGCGAAGAGTAAATTTCCAATACTGATCTGGTTAAATTGTATTTCCGACAAAACCAAGGTGGTTTGTAATTTTCAATTGATTAATCCATAAATGATATATAAATATTTTTATATTCGTAAAATAACAACTCTGATAAAAATATACAATAAACGTTGAAATTTTATACTAGAACAAATCAGTACTTATTTTCTTAAATTATTAAGTGAACAATTAATGTTTTAGTATGAAAAGTGTTGCATTAATATGTTTTGCAGTGCAATTTCTATATATTTTTATTGCCTCCAGAATTGTAGCCTGTACATATGTTTTTGTAAGACCACAGCGAAAGTCAAACGAGCAATAAGGTCATACGAATAATGGTTGCATGCTAGATCTGTATAAAATCTACGTTTGTCAACAAGTTAAACCGGAAGTTAATGCTTACCACATTTTACATACGCTTTGTTCCAGTGGAATATTTTACTAATAACAATACTTGTTTTGAAACTTAACCTGAGACTAAAATTGTAGTTCAAAATATTTTTACCATTGAAAATTTTCATGTTATAATTGTAATTTGGAGAGAGTCGTCAAGTCAAATTGCTGTTCCTCCAGTTTTTACAAAAAAAAACATTCAAACATGTTGTGTGGAAATTATACACTAGTTATTATTTTAACAGAAATCATAATGATTTCTTCATATGTTCCATTCTCTCAAAGTAAAGAAATAATAAATTCTAATGGTTCTAAACCACCTGAAATTTGGTTATCCAGTTTTCAACAAACAGGTTCATCTAAAGACAACCTCGCTAATTCCCCTTTTCGAAATTCCTCCGAATTCAAAAACGAATTTATTCAAAAGTTTAATGATACTGACTACATTATTCAGTATGGCACCCGACAAGTAGTGTTTATTTGTCAAGCAAACTATCCAGTGATGTGGACAGTTCCTCATTTAAAGCAAGTAGAAGAGTTATCTTTTGAAATGTTCAACACTGACTCTGTACGAGTAGCGGACTTCAAACAAAAACCGGAAAACCAATATTTTCAAACTTCATTGACAATCGGTTTTGATTCATATATTCGTGATGTGTTTAGTATAAACTTTACTTGTGAGTTTCCAAAGGCTAATGAAATGCAAGTAGGCCAGTCTCCTGAATACATATCTTCGTCAATCCATCTATATTACTTTGAAGGCCTACAAGCAATTGAAAAGGCTGACAAGGTTGTTCAAATAAACGTTCCCAAAAATAATAGCCATGATACCATTACAATACCTTGTAGACCGTCCATACCAAATGCTTCAATTCTACTTGAAAAAGAAATCGAGACTCAACATAGTAATATTACAAATGACACAGGCATCAAGGGATGGCAAAAGCTTACCAACTTTACGTATGATCCTAAAATAGGATTCACTGTGAATGGAAACAATGAAGGATCACTTTTTGGGCAATATAGATGCACTTTGATGGAGCGAGAAGGCGAAACTGATAAAGTAAAAAAAGACCAAGTTGTTCGGTTCAATGTCACTTTGGAGGAAAGTGAAGTAAGTAAACGAACTTTAGAAGACATTAAATTCAAGCCCATTTTAAATCTGAAAGGTAATGCAGCGCTAAGCTACAGTAATAATACATTTGGAAAGAACAGTCCGCCAAGAAATTTGTCAGCAATGAGATATGGCAATCCCGAGCTATGGTGTTGCACTGGGGTGAATAAAGTTCTACCCAAAATTTACAAACATAAATGTGCGAGTCCTTTACAATGTGATATTTTAAAGCGGTCAATGACTTTTAACGTCATGGTAAGGAATGATGATAATTTTGAATACAACTATGCAATCAAAGGCCATTCTTCAGAGGATCAAGACGACTGTCTTTCTACAACGTTGTATCGTGGAAATGGGGTGGTTTTTTGTAAAGGGGAAAACATCATCTTTGGTGATTATCTGGTTACTTTGTTCAATGAACGATTAATGCCGCTATCAACCAGACCAAACGGAAGTCAACAAATTAACTTGTGGGCTTGTAAGCTGAAAGTCAATGCATTTTTTGATCAGTATTTGTTTGTATCAAAACTATTGTTTATTTTTTGGTTTAGTTGACTCAGAGTCTAGTCAAGCAGCTGTCAATATTTCTCGTCGAATATTTCTGACTGTGGGTCATCCTTTGAGAAAAAACCAGGAGTATGACCAGAGAATGAAATTTACTTACTTTATACGTTCAGCTGAGCACGATGCAGATTCGAATCAATACGTTGCAGAGTACGCTCGAAATTTCTTTTATGTCGGCGAACCTCTTATTCCCATCTGCCTGGGATGGTCAACATTTTACAGTCGTGGTGCCTTTGTGAGTGTTTTGTATGTAAACGGGTCAAGTTCGATATTAAATGTAAAAGAGGCAGAGGAACCCTTCGAATATTTGTTACATTTTAGCGGTGGCTTAAAACGGGATAGAGATTATATTGATGGAGATTTAGTTCAGTACAAGTTTGGGAGGCAAGTTTTGTTGCATAAAGACATGGTTTCTTTTGAATGTTGGATGCCGCAGTGGAATACTGAAAAATGGGACAAGTTGAATTTCGAACTTAATGTTTTGGATCCAATAAAACCGAAGTTTTTGAGGAATTTTGACGAAAAGGTGACAACTGTGTACTTTAATTTAGGGAAGGAAAATCAGACAATGGAATGGAGGATATTAGGAGGAGTCCCCATGCCAATTGTTGATGTGACCCTGGATGGAATGCGATTATTAAGTCAAGACTTCTCGAATTTGGATAACAATTACCAGAAGAACCGTGTTTTTGACAAATTTAATTTGACTGTATTCAGGGATAGCAGTTCAGGTGTTGCAAATGACACAGCTGAGGTTGTTAATATAAAGATTTCTTTTGACAAAACTACTAATAGCATCCATCAAGTCTATCGATGTCAAGTTACAAACGTTGGTGGTACAATTGCACATTCTTTTGAAGTTATTGCTGGAGGCATGAATTCTAGCCCAACTAAACAGTCTTGAATTGGTCTTACAAATTTTGTTGTAATCCTTGGCGTATGTTTAGAGAACTGAAGCACGATTGTAGTCTAGGGTTAGGTTTTTGCTTCATTATTGCTGTTGTTGGTCATCTACATAGGATAATGGAAACAGAAATATAACTGATGAGCAATTGTTTAGAAAAAGTTATAAATGATGTAAATGAATATTTATCAACAGCTAGTTTTGTAAATAATTTTGTGTAATCAGCTGTTTGGTTAAATAGAGTTGGAATAAATATATCTCATTGACTTGTCAAAACGGATATTTTGATTTCTTATGCACTTTACTTGAGTAATGTTTCACTATCTATAAAGAGTTACTTACAAAAATGTCGTTGCATGTTTGCGCAGTGATGGTAACAGAAGTAAACACA
This sequence comes from Entomobrya nivalis, assembly GCA_034695485.1. Classification (NCBI taxonomy): domain Eukaryota; kingdom Metazoa; phylum Arthropoda; class Collembola; order Entomobryomorpha; family Entomobryidae; genus Entomobrya; species Entomobrya nivalis. The sequence goes on from JAQFZH010001019.1 coordinate 16,773, forward strand.
GTTTGTATAGTAATATTTTGTTTTCTCATAGCAAATAAATAAAGTAGTACATCACACAATATCAAATAATTTAGCTACGCTTTTTGTAATACCGCACAAAACGTTTAGAACATAGCATTCAAATAGTTTATTGTTGCAATTGAATAAATAAATGTGTATTTCCGGTTGCATTCGTATTCACTGGAACTTTATTTCATTTATCTTTTAACTCGAATAAATGGTTTATATTGCAAAATTTATATTACACGATTCAATAAACAAGTCAATTCAAATTAACGATGGACTGTAAAATGCCTGACTATTTTTAACTTGCGAATTTGTTTATGAAGATTGGGATATTAGTTTTACTATTTAAAACAACTCTATCTGAAAGGTTCATGGTCGTACTTTGTGCCATTCCATATAGTCAAAAATGTATCTAATTTTGCAATATGGCGTTTCAATGTGCATGTTTATGTATATAAAATAGAATCTTCTCCACCTAAATTATTATCACTGTCTCTGTTAATCTAGTATTTAGCATATTAATTTAGAAAATTACAAGAAACGAAAAACAAATCAGAATTAAGTTCGTAGATTTTTGCGCAGTTCGTCAAATATTCCGGCGGAGTAGCATTTTTCAAGCTTTGGCATACATATGTGTTTATGAAATACCAAAATAAAGTAGTTGTAGGAATGCATTTTTGTAAAGCAAAATCCAAAATTGAATAGGCTGTTCAAAAATTAGTTCGTAAATTTTTGCACTTTTGTTAAAAGATTAAGGAGGTATAACAATTTCTTTCGAACCTTGACATATAAAGGTGTTTTTGAAATATCATAATAGAATTAATTATAGGAGTGTATTTTTGTGAAACAAAATCCAAAATTGAATAGGCTGTTCAAAAATCGGTTCGTAGATTTTTGCACTTTTGTTAAAACATTAAGGAGGATTAACAACGTTTTTCGAACCTTGTCATTTAAATGTGTTTTCGAAATATCATAACCGGACTAATTCTAGGAATGCATTTTTGTGAAACGAAATCCCAAATGAATAGGAATCTCCGTTAAGGAGGTTTAACAAAGTTTTTCGAACCTTGTTTATTTTTTTCAATAAAATGGTTCCTATGCTACTCCAAATTTTTATTGGTCAATTTGTTATTTTGCGTCAATAATTTGCATTAGGGACGAAAATTGAAGTCAACAATTGGGGAGGTTCTAAAATTTAACGGTTAAATAATTGAATATTATATGATGATAGTTTTCTATTTTATTGATTTACTAGACCCTCTTATTTGTAAACGTAAGTGTCTTTGAACAGTCACATTTTTACATCTCTTTATATTTAAACAGAGATTAATTCTTTGGTACCACATATCTAAAATACATTTTAAATCGTTTTTTTCGTTGCTTTCATTTAAAAGTTCTTTATGCATACATATGCATGTACACTTTAGAAATGTAATACACCTTATGCTTTCTCATTAGTGTTTCAGTTGTGTTCCTAGCCTACCTTAACATTTTTTTCATTAGATATTGTGGTGATGCTACATACATATTTTTCAAAGATGACTACTTGAGGTTAGCGCTTGCGCCAATTATATTTTTACCAAGTTTTACATCAGTGCTAACTCGTTATGTGCATTTTTATTGTGCCAAAACTTCGTTTCTCGTAAACCACGCTGGAATTGAGTCCCATCGAAAACATTCAATTGACCCTTTTCATTAGAGACATACTTTAGATATATTGTACATTAATAGACGAAAAAATTGGACAAGATTCGTCACAGATACTATTTTATATTATCCCATAAAGCTTCATTCTCGATTCTCTTTAAAAAAATTACAAATATAAAGCATATACACTCATTAATTGTTTCGTAAACCAATACTTTTAAACCATGAATATTGTATAAGTAAAAGATACGGAAGAAAAAATCAGACATTTTTTATATTTAAATTAAACTTTATTTGGCAGACTTATATATTTTGTACCAGTAATGGATTAATGTTATAAGGAGGATCTTGCTCGATTAAATATTTAAAATACTTTTTTTTAGGAATATGTCTGCATTAAAAAATAATTATTGAAAAATTGCTTTTGTCTAAATAATTCAATATAAAAAAATAACTACGGATTTAAAAAAAACAGAAACACAGGTAAAAAGGCAATACTCAAAAAACGAACAAGAAGCTAACATAATATTTAGACATACTTCTTGAACCATAACAATATATTTATTTCGCAATATTGTGATAAAATTGAACCATTGACGTAATATATCAGATTGCGACATCTAAATTAGGTCAAAGCAAGTCATTTCATCAAAAAATGTAGGTACATATAACATACCTATGTAAACGAAACCTAACTAAATATATTTAATTTCATTATATCGATTTTTGTAAATTAGATATTATAAAAGTAAACTTATGTAGATATCCATGTAAAACATTTTCACATACCGACTTTTCAAGCTTGACCAGCCAAATGAACTGACTTTAGTATGTTTAAATGCTTATTATATTAGTAGAATGTTGTAACCCAAACCATCAACTTCTTATATTTGATTTGTATTATAGTTAGCATGCCAACCGTCAATATAGAACTCAGTTTGTTAACCATACCATTACAAACATTCATTTCCGACCTAACCTTTAATTCCCGTTGGTTATATTATTGGAACAAACCCTCACGACGTTTGATATGTGTCCAAAATCTTAAAGAGCTTATGACCATCTTCAACATCATAAATGTTTCCTCTCTCGCAGCAATTCAATGTTGTTGTCTGTATTTAATCGTTGGTAAAGGGGTCATGAATACAAGCGCCATATCTTTTGGATACATCTTCTTCAGTACTATTTTATGGCTACTAAACATAATGATTCTGGGAACCTTGTACGGAGTATATCAGGACCGTTTTGCTCTTGTTGAGTTTGCAAATAACTGGATACTGGAGGCTCAAACGCAATTCTTTACAAATGAGAAACCTTGCCGGAATGTTGAAAATTTGAAGGACTTTCTCATTTTATATGTTAAAGGTAATTCTGGTTCTTAAATTATAAAAAGTTAAAGTCGTTTTTAGATTTTTTGATACTTTTTTAAACAGAGCTCGTGAAGATTTCGAAAACTGGCAAAGGAGATTTTCTGGGAATTTTTATCACAGGAACATCATTTGGTCTGCTAATTGCTCAAATCATTCCTCCTTTAATGGCTCTTGTAGAGATCGATGTATTTGGTCAAGCTGTCATATATTTGTATCCTCCAAATACCAGAAGCTCTATAGGAACTGTAATTGCTCGAATTTGCACTGTAAGCCTGACAACAATCACGACATTGGAAACAATGCGAACCTTGAGAATGTTTCTTCTCAGCATACTTGTAATTGGTCAAATTGCAATAAAGCTTCTGGACAAGATAAAAGAACTACAAGAGGAAAATCCACTGCAGGCTCTTCAAGAATACAGACGAATTTATCTGATGCACAATACCTGCAAATGGATATCGACTGTAGTTGTCTGTGTCACTGTACAGATTGGTGCATTGATCACAATATTTGCATGTACAGGAACTATTGTTGGACGAAGACTTCTCAGTAGTCAGCTAAGTCAACTGTATGTCTTGGTACCGGTAATAGCTGCGGGCGCAATATTTATTGCGGCGGCGGCACTACCAATGACGCAAAAGACAGTGGAAGGGAGTGAGGAAATGATTGAAAATTGGAGACGAGATCCAACTATGTTGGGAGGTAAGCTAATGATCAATAAAAGGATTCTGAAAACCTTAAGACCAATCGGGTTTCCAATGGCAGGATACGGAATATTGGATAGGGACTACAGTCACACGTACTGGAATAAGATATTGGGCAACACGATTGACTCCTGCTTGATGGTAATGTCGATGACTAAATAAGGCTTCGAATTAGGTTGGTTATTTTTGTAGCTAAAAGTAAATTTACTGTAAGTTTCAATATTTCCTTTACCGAAATGCTTGTTAAGTAAAACATATTTTACTGTCAAAATGATGTTGTTGTAAAAAGAATTTTCTAAATATTGTAACTTAATATTTTTCTGTAAATATATCTGAGCTTAAAATAAAGTAACATTTCGGCTTGTATATCCTGATTTTGATATTAGATTTTATTTTAGGTTCCAAAGATATACTTTAATTGTATAAGCCCTAATATAACCCCATGTATCTCAAAAAGTACTCGTTTTTATTTTAAATTCAGAGTTGGAGCTCCAGTTGTGGATTATGCGGTTTACATGGTCTTATACTTGAAATTCTGCTACGTGAGCAATTATTAAGGCAAGGAAACAATGAAATATATTGCTCTTTTAATATTTATGTTTTTTTATAAAAAGGTAATGAAAAATATAACTGAATATTTATTGTTTCCTTCAGTCTGTTCCAAGTTCCAATTATAGTTAATTTCAAATATTTGTCTCCGTAATTGTTTAGACGCATACTGCTTTGTATTTAGGACTAGAAATATAATATAAAATGCCATCTTTAGTGTATGTTGTTTTATCACTGAAAATATGGCTACATGGAATTGACAGCAACAGAAATACGTGAATCGATTTTATTTATCATCTGGAATTTTTCATTTTAATATATATCTAAACGTTGTTAGAATTTCCATTTATGCAATACAAGTTGGAGAGGTGAATGAGAAATTGATTCCACCAACATTCGGACTTTGGAGTTTTTTTTATACAAGTAACACAAAAAGTCAAAATGGAAAATGTTGTTGTCTAAAGGATATTTTTACTTTCAGGGCTAAATAAATTTAGCTTGGCTATTTACAGTCTTCCATTTTATCGTTATACAAAATTGATAAAAATTCAGTAGCTTTTTCTCGCATAAGTCGCATTACAAAAGTTTTTTTTTTCCAGTATGTAAACTATAATATTATTGTGGGGTAATACTATTGCAGGCACAAACAACAGTGGACTTTTAGCTGTTTTGGTTTGCGATGCGCAGTTATTTGCTGAGTTATGCGCAGTTATAGATAGGAGTATACACACATTTGAAAGTCAATTTAAACAGCAGGCATTAATTCCTAATAGATAGAGTTTTTTCTCATCAAACTAGTAGACTTTAATCAAAATAACTTAATTAAATTTATACTGGTGGAAAATTACACTATATAAAAGGTATAATCACATAACCTAGAATTAGATTGTTTTTCTTGTCCTGGGCAATATAATTTTTTGACTACTTTTCTATAACCATGTTATGTACCAGTGATTTTTACGAAACTCCCATGTTCTTCTTCATCGATTATACTAAACTAAAAATATAAATTGCGTTTTAGTTTTTTACTAGGGCAGAAATGATAAAAATACGTTTAGGAGCAAAAATACTTTGTTCAAGATACTATCCTTATCAGTCTTTTGTTATTTTTGAACGCTGCGAATAAAATTTAAAATATTCTTTACATTTAAAGACACCGACTTTGCAAATATGAGCACTAAATTGCAAAAAACTGCCCTTAAACTCCAAAGTAAGTTGTACTTTTACTTGGAATTCCAACCATTTTTCTGGAGATTCGACTTTACTGGATTGGGATACATTAATTCATTCCGACATTGGCTACACTGGATACTTGGACAGTGTGTGTTGGCCCTTTACCCGTGTTTGTGCATCTACATTTTACTAACACATGTTTACATCAGTCCACGGCTTCACTTCAATTCCGCAATTTTAGCAATATTTCTCGTGATAGGTTCTGGTCTGAGCTGTATGCAAGCCCTTATCAGTATTACTCTATGGGATGGACATTCATTTACACAAGGTTACAACGCAATGTTAAACTTTGAAAGAAATTGCATGCTAATTCAAAATTGTGAGCGTGTAAAAGGCAGCAGACAAGTATCAAAATTCTACTCAAATCAGCAAAGAATATTAGACTGGTTTATATTTGCGGTTGTAATTACCTTAGTTACCGGCTCGTTGTGTTTACCGATTATTTGTATGTATGCTAACATTGATCCATACTACTTTGTATTTCAAGATTTTCTTCCTGATCCCGAGTCCCATACCACTATAAATATCATATTACCTTTGATAATACGTTTAGTTGTGATGTCGCATACTACGTCGGAGGGATGTCGTTTAATCTCCTTAATTTTTACAACCTCCTTAATTTACTTACAAAGTATGACAAATATACTAGAATTTTTCAAGTGCAAAATACTACCAAATAGTTTTACTCGACTTTATTTACAGTTTTATTTGATGTTTAACGTTCTTCAGGATCGATTACATAAGCTAGTGTATATTTTCATGACAACTATGTTTTGGGCAACAATTCAATTGTTATGGGCATTGACCAAGGGATACAACTTGGTTGACAGTATGGTTTATATGTGGATGATTCTGGGAGTTGTATTTTTTATCGGAGCAATTATTTTATATTTTCATTTAATTACTGGAATTCATCTTGTGTCCAGGGATTTAATTGAGAAAATGGTATTAGAGAAATTGTATACATTTGTTTCAAAAAGGACACTGCAGTCAAAGTGGGAACTTAGAGAAGCAAAGAACCTTAAAATTGTTAAGATAGGGTACGGTAATTTATTTGAAATTGATGGTAGTGCAGTGGCATCATATGTGACAACGCTGACTGACACTTGGGTTAATGCAGTGCTTATGTTTTAGTAACTGTTGTATGTACTAATCGTACGTTTAGTAGCTCCGTGTATATTAAAGTCCAGTGGTAACGTAATTTGTCATTTGATAAATGACGCATTTGCTTAATTGCTTAATATATATTTAATTGGGTTTTGTGACCATGTACTTAATGTTACTGTAACTAGGCTAGTTTTAATTTAATAGCGTTAACCATTTTTCACAAAATGTAACGTTTTGGAAGCAATGCAGATATTCGACAGGAATTTAAAAAAAATCACTATAAATATCATTTTAATCTTTTTTTTTAGAAAACGCAAGAGCTTCAAACCTTAATTTTTAATTATGAGTGAATTTGGTAATTTCACATGAAAATGTATGTCTTGTCTTTTACAAAAAATTACCTTAGCTTTATTTGGTCATTCGTATATAAAAATTCTTTTTAGCCATTTATTTGAAATAAATGCCAATTAAAATAGCCAAAACTAAAGGCACTGCTGACCATATTGATTTTTCAAACTTTATGCAAAAAGCTTATTAATAGAAAAAAGTAAAGCAAATATCTATTCTAATTCAAATATAGCATCAATGGCTTGCAAAACAAAGCATGTACAACCACTAAAGCCAGTAGAATAGATAAGAGGATTTATTTTTGGTTAAGATTCTGATTATTTTTATCTACAAAACACGTTTCATAGTTGCATTTATATCAAACAGAGTCACGTGGCTTTACGTACATCTTAATCAATGTCACATATCCCGAACAAGGTTCGTACGATTCTCCCCAAGAAGTCCTTGGTAAGCTACAAGATGTTTCTAGCTTGTTCTAAAAATACTTATAGCTTATGTCCATGTATTTCTTTATCAATCCTCTTTGAGAAGAAATAATAAACGACCTCTCGACCCTCACTTAACAAAAAAAGATAAAATGCCAGCAGTCTGCAGTCACAAACCGCCTGAGTAGTTCTCTCACAATTAAGTCTTGATAGTTCTCTTGTAACTATGATTACGAAATTACAAAAACTTTCCATTCGACTTCAAAGTCAATTCTACTTTCATATAGAATCCCAACCACTTAAATGGAAATCGGATTTCGCCGGCTTGGACTATACAACTTCCCGTCGTCAGTGGTTTCCATGGATCTTTGGACAGGTTGCAGTTGCCCTCTACCCATTATTAGTCTTCTACGTAGCCGGCACACATATCTGGATCCGCCCACGATTGCATTTCAACTCCGCAATGGTTGCAATTTACCTTATCATGGGTTTTGCTTTATGTTACATATTAGCAGTTGTCCGCGTTATTTTGCGTAACGGACACTCATTCTCACAAGGCTACAACCAAATGCTAAAATTTGAAAGAAACTTTATTCGCCTTCACAGCTCAAGCACTAATTATCTCAAGCCAAAGCCCTATCAATCCTACAGTCTTCCTCAGCAGCAACTATTTGACTGGATTATTGTCATGGTAGTAATTATTGTTGGTGTGTCTGCATGAATCATTCCAACCGTTTGTATTTTCATTGATTTTAGATTAGATTAGATTAGATTGCTTTATTGTCTTTCAAAATCAGGAGCCTGCTTTCCAATTTGTGACATGATACA
>JAQFZH010001020.1:0-24985 GCA_034695485.1 Entomobrya nivalis
CTGGGAACTTTTTACGCATGTGTTTAGTAAATTGTTATTTGACAATATTGACTTGCCGTTGTGAGTTATAGTATGCAAGAATAACGGAAAGTTTTTCTAGACGCCCAGTTACCTTACTGGGCTTAAATCCACCTAGTAACAAAATAAAATAGCCAGACATACGCGCTGCGCTGCATACGGTGTAAATTGTATTGGTAAGGAAAGTTGAAATACAGGACTGGGGACATTTAATATACATTTAATCAGCTTCAACACAACATATTCAATTATGCCATGCTTGCCAAGTCAAGAACACCTAGATTTTGCAATAGGTCAGTAGTATGTATTATTTAGCGTAAAACCTGAAAGGTCTAGTTACCGGCTGCTGTCCCAAAATCTTCGATGATAACAATGATAATATAATAACATCAATTAAATTTTAAGGAAAGTGAGTAGGTTATGTGGATGATAAACATAATTTTTGCCCTTGTTCTTTGTCGAAAATATTCGGCAAGATATATACAAATGGTGAATTTCACACGATTGAAAGATTAAGAGTGTATTACCATTCTAATATGACGTTTTATTACAGATATGAATTTTTATCTGTGATACACTACTTTTTGTTTTAAAAGACGATGGTGCTTTTTAAAAAACTTCGTATCAATTTGAAATATTATCTCACTCCTGTCGTTGTAAAAGTTGCACTCATATCCTTGTACAAAAATGAACTGAAAGTTCAAAGGAACATATATATAATTCCTTGGCTTTGATGAAAATAGAGGAGATATCGAGTTTTTTTTTGGTAAGCTTGCCTTTGCACCTTTCTTTCTTTGTCATTATCAATTTTCATTCATCGCAAAATGTAACGACATCCTTTTCAATTATTATCAATGTAGGCAACCTTCTCTTTGGCATGCAAAGAGTTTTTATTTCTTTATTCTTCCAATCAAATCCTAATAATTTTCTCAAAAAAAGAGTTGCAGATTAACCATTAAACCGAATATGTAGAATGGAAGCTTGAATAATCATTTTGAGTGTGTAATGATCATCTTGATGATAAGTGTTCATCATCATCTCCACAAAAAGGGATGTGTGTAGGACCTGTTTCAATTCAAACTGAAAGGAGAAAGAGGATATTGGTACAAAAGATGTGATTGCTGCGTCACACCTTCTTCACTGAAAGGAGGCAAAAGATGAATATACCGTTATTTTACCTTCTTGAAATGCGTACAGGATCATTAATCTTTTACACTTATACAGCAGCAGCAGCGTAGTAAAGTAGAAAAAAAGATATTTGCATACGATAACAGAATGTATTATGTATTCTAAAGATGCGCTTGTTGTGTTCATGTTTTTTTTTCTTGAACTTCATCTTCTCTCGACTTTTTTAGCAGTTCATGGTGGCCAGCTACTTACATATTTGGCTATTTAAAATTCTTTATGATTTTCACCTTTACTGCTCAGTGTTCAGCACAAAAATACATATCGTAATAGATTTTGTAAGCAAATTATATTATTTATTCATTCAGTAATTTAACTTGCTCTCTTGTTTTGTCGCCTACATTTAAAAACACATCATGGGATCCCTATCTTCAAATCGTTACCTTCCTTAAAGAAAAATATGCACGATTGCATTTGAATTTTATTTTATAGTCGCACGATCGCACGCATGAATGGTATATGAGTTGATGTACTATTATGTGTTACGTATGCAGATGAGATGCAAGCCATAAAAATCCGAATGAGAAAATAATTGTGTTTGTGTATTTGCAGGTGATGATATAGTGTGAGTTTTATAGTTGTATGCATTGTTTTGCCAGAAACACTTTATAAACATACCTTAATTTCCTTGAGACTGCTAAAAAGTACAAGAATGTCTTATTCGCGATTTTATACGCACTATTGAATAATATACACAGTATCGTGATGTATCCGTCATTTATTCATGACGGAGTGCTACCCTCCTGATGCCTGATATAGCATCTCTCTCTCTATCGTTTGATCAAAGAATCCACTCGACCTACAAGTATGCTATTCAAGTGACGTTACGTGTGATAATAATTGATAGCTGGTAGTTTATTTTTATGAAGTGGTGCTATCTTCATCTTTAAGCACCATCAAAGTTTCACGAGTCAAAGACAAGGGTAGTAATATAGTAATGGAGTGGAGTTTCCTTTCTCAATATTTCACTGATAAACGTATATCATGTCATGAATAGATACAATGTAAATTTTTATAAATTGAGAGAGGACTTTCATGTTGTCAAAATTGATTAGGATGATGATACATGGGAATGATGAGCTAAAATAATCTTTGACAACATTAATTTGCTGTCATCTGAAAAGACACACAATGTGACGATGCTCGGGATGATGGTGGTTATGTACCTACAAGGTGCGGCCAACATATAAACTAACTTTAGTTTAATGGCCTAAAAACCCCAAATAATTCACCCAAAAATCCCAAGACTTCACACAAAATATGCACGCGGTTAGTGCGGTTGCTACACGATTAGTAGCGACAATAATTACACGCTTAGTAATTAAAGTTTAGATAATTATTTTATTCAATCAACAAAAAACTTCCATCTCCTTTCAACTCTACACAAATTCCATTCGCAGTCTCAGCACTGCTTCACAAAAATCTCAACTGACAAAAAGTAATAAAAAAACACGCAGCAGAAAAGCTGAAGGCTTGTTCCCCGCTCATCAAAACTACAAGACAAGACCGAACACGCAATGCAGAAAGCAAAGCCAAAAAGAAAGAAAATATATTTAAGTGGGAACTCCCGCTCCCTCCGCATTCTCCTGCTCTCCAGCAGCTTCTTCTTGACTACTCAATGGCACAGGGACACAATGCGTTCATTGAGTTGTCTTCATGATCGTTCTCTCTATTCAAAAGGAAAGCAGAGGACCATGAAGTAAATTTTTTTAAGGAGAGGAAACTGTTTACGGTACGATATAATGTACCTCTGCTACGGCATGGCTCGGCTCATTAACATAAATAATAATAATTAAGAGATAGTTTGCATTTCGTGTCTGAGATTCATGCTGTGTGGAGTAGTACTTTAGTAAACATGTCGATGACATCAAATTTAGCAACATCAAGAATTATTGGTTTAATTGCTTGATCAACATACATTTCGTAGAGAAATCGAAAGATGCTCATATAATATAATGAAACCTTGTTTGTAGTATATTTCGTAACGAGCGAACATACATATAATTTTTGTTGGTAATTTCCGGGCTAGCCTAAATTATGTTTGTTTATGAAACGTATACTCTTGTGATTTGAAATTTGAAACTATAATTATTGCTACTTATACTTTAACATTTTGTTCGTTTCTCTTTTGATTACAGAGTCCATTTCATGTCGTGATGGTGGGCCTCGATTCCGCAGGGAAAACGACAGCTTTATATAGACTTAAGTTGGATTCCTATTTAAATACGGTACGTCAATCTTTCAACCAATCTCTATTTTATCGTATTATTTTATATTTGACATCTTCTTTTTGTAAAATGTTTGAATAATTGAATTGAATAAGTTTCATGGGGTGTGCGTAATGTAAGGCTTTTGATTTACTGATGAATTTTTTTTCATTGTCTTCGCAGGTTCCAACGATAGGTTTCAATTGTGAACGAATAAAAGGGACGAAAGGCAAATCGAAAGGGATTCCATTCATATGCTGGGATGTGGGAGGCCAAGTAAGTGTTCAATAAATATCAAATGATTACCTATCTAAATGGAATTTGTGACGAATCGCATGTGAACAGATACTTTTATTGCTAGACATGCCCAAGCCCCATTTCACCAATAGATTATGTTCACTTAGTCGTAAAATAAAAGGAAAATGCATATACCCAAGCAGTGGACACACGCAGTTTAATACATTTCAACACTGTCTAGTGACCGCTGGCCAGATAAATTGTTTATAAATGGTCCCAGCAGAATTATACTAAACAATGTTTTCATTGAAATCAAATGCTCACAGAGATTGTAGGAATTTCATTGTAGGACGACCCAATATATATGTCTTACAATCGTACATAGGAAAGTATCAAAATAATCGTGTTCTAGGAATTGTACAAATTGTTCACTTACTTTCGTAAACTAGTTAATTCAAGTCAGCAACGCGGCATCGAATTCCCTTTTCACCACATCACGACGAGCAAAGATTATAAATTAGCAAGGTGTTTATTTTTGAAATGTAAAATTAGAACCTCCTGTGGTGTTTCAGAACAAATGGGCTTGAAGTGACATTTTAGTATGCATACATACGACGGGAAAATATTTAATACAATGAAAAAAGTAGTGAAACATTGCATTTTGTAGCAATCGAATGGGGAACCATGAAACCACCACCAGCGTCAACAGTCGGAAGACGATGTGATGAATTGAAAGCAGGAATAATGCAGCGTACAAAATTCAGTAGTTGATGAAGTGAAATTTTTAGTTAGTTCATGGTACATTGTTCACATAAAAGAAATGGAAAGGAGACAACATATAGTAAAGTAGTAATTTGGTTATTTTACAAAACTGGGCTGAATGAGCATGAAGCAAATAAGATGCGATTTGTGATGTTGATGTGACGCTGCAAAAAATGCGTGTGTTAGTAACTGTCTTCAAAACGTGTAGGGTACAGTTTTATTTGGTGGCGGCGGATGCATCATCATCATTACCGCTGTTAAAGAAAAATGAACATATTATTTTGGCAAATACATTTAAATGATATAAAATGCAATTTATCTATGTGTAAAATCATTTCTTAAAGTTTCGAGCTTGCACATCTAGTCGTTAAAGTTGTTTTCAATGTTGCGAAAAGATCTAAAAATTTCGGATTGGTGAAAACATTCAAGGTGCATCTTTGAAGATTTGTCATCCTCGCATCGTGTTTACATGCATATTTTAAAATTAATGGATGATGAATAAATAATGATGGCATTTGCGGAGCGAATTCTCTTAGGGGAAAAAATTAGGACACGTACGACATGCGAAAAATGCGTTCATGGTATGGGTGATGCATGTATGAAAATTTTATAGAATCTTGTCTAATTATTGCACTAGTTCGTTAAGGTACTGTTGCCGCAAGCTGCATAAAAGTCGCCAAAAGACAAAGACAGCTTGGTCGTATCGTAATTTAGAGATGTTAATTGCATCTGACAAATGACAACTAAGATAATAGTAATAATTTTGACCTCAATATTGCACGTCTCTATGAAATGAACTATATCTTGCAGTAAAATTTACCCTGTTTTGATGTCACGTATATATGTAACGTGCAAGCTCGTATTTTTTACAGTTGCGAGACATGACATGACTTATATATCGAGTTATTTTGTAGAACTACTTTTGCTACAAACAATAAAAATGTGCTCGTATTTACGCAAAAGGTGTATAATTTGATTATTGAACGCATATATTATATGCATTATTATGTTTATCTTAAATGTATGGCTGATTCTCCTTTGCCAAAGTTTTATCAGTGAATGAATATATTGAATCCCCCAAGTAAATATACATATATATTTGATTTAAATACAGGCAGTTTAATTTAAGATCACCCAGAAATTAAAGGAGTATAAAACAGATCAATAATGAACCTTTTGTTTATTTTAATTTTCTAGGAAAAACTCAGACCTCTGTGGAGATCATATACGAGGCACACGGATGGAATTATTTTTGTCTTGGATTCCGTGGACGATGAAAGGTTCGAGGAAGCGAAAGTAGAGCTAATTAGGACTGTGAAATCTCATGATAATTTAGGAGTACCTCTACTTCTCCTTGCAAATAAACAAGATCTCCCTGGGTCAAAAGAACCACATGAAATCGAATCCATGTTACAGCTAAGGGAAACCTTGCATAACACGCTATACCATGTTCAACCAGCGTGTGCGATTACAGGTACAGTTTTATTGACACTTTAATTTTATATGATAATTTTCATTATTCTATGATACTCTCTGTTATGACATGTTTGACATTTAAATTAATGGACTGTTCTTTTTTGAATTGTTACAGGTGAAGGCCTCGATGATGGAGTGGAAGTCCTTTATGAAATGATTCTGAAACGCAGAAAGTTGAGGAAAAAGAAGAAATGAGATACGGCTAGCGTTAGTTATTATAATACAATGTAAAATTTAGTTTTTTTCATGATTGAGTTCGATCGGAAACGTGATCCGCAGTCACTTAATACTTTATATATTGATGTAATAATTTAATTTTTACCTACATGAAATTCTGTAATATTGTTATACAAAAAATATTATACGTAAATCAAAATGAACTACTACTCTTACAAGTACGTACGTAATTTAGTATAAATAATATAATTATGTACTAAGTGTAGATATGTAGAGTTTATATTGCACATAACATGCATAACATACAGAAAACTAATTCAAAATACACGAACGTTGTCTTTGCAAATACAATCGTACTACTATTTCACTCAATTAGTTTTCTTGATACTTGATATATAAAAATATTATCTCACAATTTCGAGTTTAGAGCAGAAGACATGTATTAAAAATAATTGAAATTATATAAGGTATATTATTGATATAATCGTGAACGAACGCGTACCCATATTGAGTCGTTTGGTTTTATCAGATAAATATAACAAGAAATATAGAATGCCAACCACTTAGTAAAATGTGACTTTTCGAAATCCATTAATCATTTTTGGAGATTGTGTGGGCTACTAATTCCCTAAAGTAGTCTAGATGAGCTTACAGGGATAACAAAAGTGTTTAGCCAATTCATCAAATTGTTATTTAACACTTGTTTCAGCTTTGACGCTTTGAATTTAGATTGGCGATAGCGGTCGTTTTTCTTTTATAATAAAAATGCTGCTGGGTTGTGAGATTGTATATTCGGCCTTTTCAAGTAGCTGGGTTCTGTTATATTTGTGACAATCTAATAAATCGCAGTCAGAATCAGAATGTCAGCAAAACCACGATAATAAAATAGAAGTGACATTATATTTAAGGAAACTAGAAAAGATTTTGTACACAAACTGATTACACAAATGTATTATTGTGCAAAATGCAGCCTGAAGACATTTTCTTTCTTGCATTCTAAGACCAACGCAGCGACTAGTGTTGTTTTACTGACTAAAAAAAATCCTCCTTCTGTGTCATCGTATATTCAACTCAACTTAATACAGTCATAAAGTCAATTCAGAGCACAATCAATGCAAAAGTGAAAACTTTTCGTATGCCTATTTCATGACTTCTTTGATAGCTTTATTTATCGATAATAGTTCCATGCATGTTAGGAATATATATGCTGGATATTAAAATGCCACTGACAATGAGAAAAGTAGTAGTATGATGGGTTGTCCTTGAAATGGGACTTGGAAGAGAAGATATTATTGTGTTCCTTCTTACATAAATTATTATTAAAATATTTTTGTGAGTTGAGTCTGTACAAATATTAAGTTTAATCACGCGTCAAAATGTGGTAATTAAATTTTCAAGCCTTCGTATAACAGATTATAATTTTTACCAAGATTTTTTTTTACATTATTATTATTTATCTCGCTATCATCGTTCCAATAGTCATATATATTTAGCTCATGTTATGTCATTGAATGCTCTTCGTGACAATTTTACTGAAATACAATCTGTCTCAATCAAATACTTTAATGTCCTGTCCTAATTTACTCTCACCGAAATACGTTTTAGTTTACTGTTGAGTATTTTCTTCTGTGAAAGAAATCTGCAGTAAGTAATTTTGGTATTGACAGAATAAAAAACCTAAAATGTAAGAAATTACGTGAAATTGTTATTGTTTTACTATACAGTAAACTTACTGAATATTATATATGATATATTATATGAATACAAAGAAAAATACAAAATAAATGACAAAATCTTTACGAAAATTATTTTGGTATCAAGTCTTTTTTATTGAACACATTTTGTTCCCAAAATTTCAGTTATGGTCCCACATTAACAACTAACAATAAGATACATTTTTTTTAGTGTCTGAAGTACTAAGGCAGTTTAAGTCCTTTATTGGATTGGAAATGCTTTGCGAGGATCTATGAACTATGAACACTTTTTTTTGAGCAACACAGCTATGTTATAAGTTCAAAAATCTTTTTTTGTAACATCATCAATTTAACAATATAATTTTAAGTAGTTTTTTCCAAAATATACGTATTTCTGAAGATCTCACTATTGTGACAAATTAGATGCTTTATTACTTACCAAAAATTCTAGTAAATGCATAATATTTTACGAAACGAATCTATGATAGCAAATTGCACTTTTTGCAATATATTGTAATTTATAACGCGGCGAATACGGGATCCTATTTTCATTTTCAACGATGATATACATGATTTCGATTATTCTTAACTAAATGCGCAACAATATCTCTTTTTCTACAAAAGTACAAACGGCCTTCTTAATAATAAATTAATACAATAGTTGGAACTTTAGAAATAACATGAGCAATAATTTATAAGCGAACAAGAATATTTATGATCTTAAATTAATATCTGTAAGTATTAATTCATATTTCGTTTGATGTAAACCACACATGCGGCAACAACTGCAACAAATGCACAACAAGCGGAAACATGATAAGCGATGTCGAGCGATTGTCTCAAAACGACTCCCTGAAAAGAAACAAAAGAATTTTTTGAACAATCAGTTTCCATTAATATCAATACAATAACATGAAGATGAGTTTGTTACAAAAAACTAATAAAAATGTGTGTTAGAAAATGTGGGGTACAATATCAACTTACCCAACCTCCCATGGAATGTACATATTGAGCAACGCTTGTCGCAATGTATCTGAGAGACCAAGATAGTAATTGATGAAAAGTTCGGTGAAAGCCACGGCGTAACGCCTCAATGGCCACATCCGCACAAAAGAAAAATAAGACAAGGATCCGCTCTCGAGTTACACCCCCGCCCTGTGTTTGTTAATAATATCTTGAGTTTTACTTCAATATTTCATACAGGTCATGCAAAACTTTGCAAGCAGGAAAGTAAAAGATAGAACCACGAGAAGATGCCACAGCATCTGAAACATAAAAGCTGTACATATCTAAGAGCAAGGCATGAGGTCAAGGTCTACTAGAGGATGGAAATATGACAAGTTAAAACATATGACTTACCTGGAAAAGTTCCTGAAGCAACTGGACAAAGTTATCATAGTCAAGAGCATCCATGGAAAGGGCTTGAGCCCTCTTTTGTACTGTTTTCCGTTCTTTAGACCTAGAGAAAGCGTCAGCAAGTTGGCGTAGCTCTCGCCCAGCTCTGGTCCAATCCATCAGTCTATTTATTAACAAAGTTATCATTAAGAGGATAAAATGGATAAAATTTGACACTAATGAAATCATGAAGCAAACAGCATTATGATTTGTGAACTGTACCTTTCTGGATCAACCATATCTGTTTCTTCGGCAGTGGCCTGATCGTCCAAACATTGCAATTCTTCGTTCATTCCATTTCGCATCATTTCAGTTCGAACAAAGTCCAGCAAGAGGTGCCTGCCTTCTTGTGCATCTGCTTGTAGGGTATCCGGATGATAAGTAGCAATTTCAGTGGAGTCTGCTTCATCCCCATCATTACATGCTGCGCCTGCACCCTCTTGCATTGGAACATCGCCTCCGCCTCTCTTCCCGTCTTCTTCCTTATCTTCTCCGAACGAACGAGCCATTATGTCCTACCAGCGATAAAATAAAGAATACAAATACCTGCCATACCTCGTAATTACAATCATTGTAATTGTACGATAAAGAGTGTCAAAAAATTGCTTTTCACTCTCACCTTCTTTCTCTTTGTCGAATCCCTGAACAGGACAGAGCTTGGCTTAAATAATTGCCTTTGTACAGCACAGCAACGTCGATCGGACTTGATTCGCCCCGCCCCACGTGACGTACCAACCACTAATTACTTGATGAATATTTCAAAACCTGCTTGGACGGAGGTGACTTCGAAAAGCTACTTTGTACTTTTAGAGTTGTTTTCTGACTTGAATCTTGTTTAATTTCGCTGGGCACTCTGCTACCCAGCCTCCATGTTACTTTCAATGAAAAACAGCCGAGGCGATCCGGAAACTGTTCGCAGGTTAGTAGTGTAACTTATAAAAGCTCTAATCAACAATTTATTCATAAATAAGTACGCCCTTTGTGTGGAACTAGTATGTGTGCACATTAAACAACCAAAAAGCGCCTTTTGTTTATTATGGTCACGAAAAACGAGTGTTTATAAACACAATTTTAATGAACACTTGCAACAATTAACAACAAAGCGGGATGCACTGCACTACAACAACAATAGAACAAGAACAGAGTGTCCAGCCCTACGGTCTAAAAATTTCAAAAACGTTTTATTTGCGGTGCGTGAAACACTGACACTGAAATCTGTACAACTGCTCAGTCCGACAATCGACAACAATCGATCGTTCCCAGTCCACCCACGTGAGAACATGTACATGGAACAAGTGACGAGAAAGTGAATTGGAAATTTGTGTGGCGTGATCCAAGACAAAGTTCCAGGTGAATGACCTCTAGAAGAGGGAAAATCAATCAGTACTTAAAAAAGTGTCACATTTTGTCCGAAAACAATGATAGTCTCATCCTTATCTCACCTCAAGACTCATAGCCAATCAGTCAAATCAGTGTCAGTGCATCTACAAGAAGTAGTACCACTGAACTTTCATGCATATCAACAATGTCCCTAGTCCCTCTGCCCCGTACAAGCAACATGATTTTTTTCTTTTCGGTTTGTTTATATGTAAGTTCATCATTTCCTATGACTTTTTATGTATGTTGTATGTCGTGTCTACGTGTAAACAAGCCTATCTTCTATATTATTAGGAAGTGTAGTTTTACAATCGTAAAAAATGAGATGTTGTTATTCTCTGGATTCTGGCTGGACCATAACATTGTATTCATTTTCACTTGCCTCCTTGCCTGGTCTGCCACTTGCTTCTACGTCAGACCAGGCAAGTCAGTCTCTTGTTTTGTAATTGTAAGTCCAAAGAGACATTTAAAGGACTAGAAACTAGAATTTTAACGTTAAACGGTACTACTGGTCCATGTTGAGTGCTCCGGAGAAGGGAGGGAGGCAATATTATTTTGACTGGATGATGAAGAATATGACTAATATGAGTATGTGATATTTCAATGTAATTAGAAGGGTTAAAAACGTTTGAGCTAGCTACTACGTGTGTAGCAGTAGCATTATATGTATGTACGTTTTTACATAATACGGTTCATCAAACTTTTTTAAAGAGTACGCACGTACACACATACACGCATGATATGCTCGCTTGTACTTTTTTAGTTAGTTGTGTTGTGCAGGCGCAGGCGTGATGTCAACCTTGAATCTCCATAAAGAAGCCCAGTTCCGTCGCTGCTGATGGGAAGAAGTAACAAACGATTTACATAAATAAATACTTGTTATGAAAATATTGAAAAAAGCTTAGCAGCTATTTTATATGAACCAATATGATAACTATGATAAGATGACACAACACACAACAAGCGTGAAGCGTGAACCTCTTCAAGTTTATACCTTTGCATCTTCATAAAATTCAAAAATTATTATGACGTTCGGATATTTTAGTTATGCGAATGATATAAATGACGCAAGTAACTCAAATGATGATTTATTTTATGATTACTTGATTACTTTTACTTTTTAGTGAAATAATCAACTTTCAACGTCCAAGAATTTTTCAGAATTTGGTTCGAACCTGACTTGGTTGAGGAAGCATTTTTATTAAAACTTTGATTTTACAGAATACTTTGCAAGTTGGCGATAAACATAGAAGAAAATTATGCATAAAATGCTTATTTATTTGAAAGTTATCAATTAACTCATTCAAGGTTTTCCCTGATCCCCTTACCCCATTATCTATTGCTTTGTTATTTTAGCGTCCATAATCCAAGAATCCTGAAGTAAGGTATGTCTGTGGAACATGTGGAGTTGCTGCTGTGTAGCTAAATGGCTGCTGATGGTGAATTACCTGTTGATTCCAATGTCCATGTGTAGCTGCAGGGTTATTGCTGGACGCTTGGAGCGTGTGCTGCTGCTGTTGGCTACTGGAAATTGTTCTTCGTGGAGGTGGTGGGGCAACTCGTTTAGCTGCTGTAAAGCTTTGCTCCGGAATCTTGCAAAAAAAATTGGATGAAAATCATTTCGAAATCGAAAAAGTAGACCGATTCAACCTTTCAAAAAATTACCTTAGGATCATAATAGTACCCTTCCAAATAATCATTTCGTACTCTTTGAGATACATACATATCGGATTGAATATTGGACGCAATAGCATTTGAATTTGAACTACTTTCTTTTGGAACTTTCCTTGCTTTGTTGCTGAATAGCAGGGCTGGTAGTGTGGACCTATTAAAATAACAATTTAACTTACTTTTGCTTAGTACACAAAATGGAAGAACAAGAATTTTTCAAAGCAACGTGGTAAAAATATTTAAACTACTTTTCTTTTATGGAGGCATCAGCGTGCATAAGAACATTAAGACATTCATGGTCTGTAAGAATATTTTTGGTGGCAACATGGAAGGTGAACTCCTTTCTATCCATTAATGGAAAGCGAATTAGGGGCAGCACTTCCTTCAGCACATGTCTGTAATGTTGTGGAGTTTGTTCCAACTTTTGTCGCTTGCACTCTTCACAAGCCCAGCTAAAAAAATAAATTTTATGAAAATGAAGAAAAACTTAATATAATCATTTGCGAAGCATGCCATGATTTTGTTTCCTTACTGTAATGCAGCAGTGAAAAGTTCCAGCTCGGATACCACAAGCTCATCACTTGCAAATATATGGCACAGCTCATCTGCACTCAATTGAAGGAAATCTTCTTCGTGAATTACATAGCTTATATTTCTAAAATAATACAATTTAATAAATTGATAAATGTATTTTCACATTGGCTTTTGAGGGACTTCAGAATTTTCGAAAAAGTACCTTCGTAAAAAATGGCGTGCTTGAGCAGAAATACTGACTTCTCCCAGTGCATCCGCACTGAGCAACACACTAACGACATTTTTTGTGCTAATGTTTGATTTAATGAAATCTGCACTAAGGGCGACCAGTCTCGCGACATCATACTTCTTTGCCAAGTACAATAGCGCGGTCGCGTCTTTGACGTGGACCTCGAATTCGTCAGTGTAAATGAACTGATCCGGGGAATATCGTGAAAAAATGCTTGCTAATATTTATGTAAAGTTCATAATAATATGAGAACCCGTTTTGTCTTGCGGAATGTGTTTCTTTCTCACCTTCAAAAAAGACATGAAGGCATCGGGCTCGACATCAGAAACGGTGATAGTAACCGTTTTATTCATTTGACTCCCTTCCAGTAGTGATTGGAAGACAGGGGAACTTAGAAGCAGTATATACTTGTGAGCAAGTACTTCCTTTTTTCGTTGTTGCCCAACCACAAATTTCACTGTCAATCATGCAGCGTAAATGAAAAATTAAAAGTGTAAGTTTAAAAATTCAGAAAGAAAGAAAGGTGATGTATGCATGTTAAAAAATATATGTTACCGTCCGAGAAACTCCCATTAAGCAAGGAATGATATAACCTTTCCTTGATTGCAATGCATGCCTCCCTCCAATCCGGGGTTGGGGGAGGCAACACATCTACCTCAATGGTTTCTTTCATCATTTGGTTAGAGGGAGAAGATGGTATTGGGGAATTTCGAGAAAATGTTTCTTTTAATGCAACTACACGATCCATAACAAGTAATACAACAATTTCACAAGTTTCTCATAACCCAAAAACTACAGGTCCAAAAAACGAGTTTTAATTAAGATGAATGCTTAATGCCTTAAAGAAAGTAGAAATCTGGACACCAAAATCTCGTGCAAAAAGGGTGGAACCAACGCACAGACCACAAAAAAACTACCTCAAACATCTACCAACGCCTAACTAACAATATTCGTCCCAAATATTTTTTTTAACGAATCACTCCTTCATTTTTATTATTAATGCACAATCCAGCATCAGTTTCAGTCATTCTACGCATAAAGCAGTTACGATTTTCACAGTGCATTATTATTTGTAACCATTTAGCCTTCATATAAAGTGGAAAAATAAAAATTATTATGAGTATCAATCATGTATATTTATGTATGTAACATGGTCCCGGCCCCAGCATTTTTATTTAGCCAAATCACGCCCCTTTCCATTTTTCCAAAAGAAATCTGATCCACCATAAAGAAATGTAATACGTAGAGAATGGAACACAACATTGGAAATCCATATAAAATTCTAAAAGCAATGAACATCTATTGACTACATATGCGAATGGTTTTCTTAAATGACCATATTCATAAAGTTTGCGAATTGGTTAGTCAAAACTTGTTTTCCGTAATTAAAAATTTATTTTCAATTATAAGTGTTGAATGTACATATTTAATCACAGTAGCATACGAAATTAACGACATGTACGCATAAAACGCATTTGAAAATTATGCAATTAAAAATGAACTCATGCATCGATGAATATAAAGTTTACATAGGTAATTATTTAAGAGGAGGCACTGTTTTATTGCGTTTTCGGTTTCGCCATTTGCTTCAGGATCCCCATGCTCCTTAGTTTTTTAACAATAAACGGAGTTGCCGTAAGCGTAATTGTGATGCGCAGTGGAGCAAACACTTTATGCACTGCGTAAGCAACAACAAACTTTCCAGCTTCCTCAGTAATTTTACTTTGAGTTATGCTTTCACTGATTCCTATTTTAGCCAGTAATCCCACAACATCCAGTCCGCTGCAAAATTAACAGAAATTAACAAATTAATATTTTAGAATCCCTTCATTAATTAGTACCATATTCCCTCGAGGAATTATCCTGGAAGAATACGCTGACAGTTATAATATGACATACCTAGAGACAAGCACATAGAAGAACCCTAACGACATCAAAGACATGGTCACATGGAATACCAAAACGGTGGCTCCATAATCTCGAACTGCTTGTTTGAGTTTATCTTTGGTGCTCAACGCACCTTTGGGTACCGGTGGTGGTAGAGCAGTTGATGAGTCTGACTTTGCATTTGGATTGCTTTCTCCTTCTTGCTTCCCTGTAGGAGGAGGCATGCTGGTTGTACCGCTACTGGGACTGGGGGCCGCAGATGTGGATGCCGACATCCTTATGACATCAATTAATACTACTGATTTATCGGTAAATAAACTAGATGTACGATTACCAGCTGAAATCAGTCTTATTTGATTGGCGTAAACTGACGTTGACAAACATTTAAAATATGGGCGACGGCTATATGTTTCCACACTTCCGAATCCAACTCCTTTACACTGTAAATGTTGTAATGGTGTGTTTGCAGATAATAATGAGCGGCCACATAGTTCCTTCCATAAGAAGATGGATCGAAAACTGAGCTGTTTTGAGAAAGCCATTTAACCATTCCCTTCTTACAGTTAAAGTTGAAGGATAAATGGAGTTGGTTGGGGGAACTGCTGTGTTGGGCTGTTTTAATTTAAGCTAAAAATACCAATCTTTTACATACAAAACATGAACTGGGATTTATTAAATGATTGGCTAAATGATGATTACATATTGCACATGTAATGCTTTAAATTAAAGCCTTTAATGCTATGAAATCACAGCAAGCAATTGTGTACTAGGGTATTGCACAATTTCCTACAATGTTTTGGTTTTACTGACCGGCAAAGCAATGTAATAAAGACTATATGCCAGAGAAAGTCCACAAGATCATATGGAAATGGAATGTAACGAAGCCCAGGTGACTGGAGCTGGAGCCTTCTTGCTAATCTGCTAAACTTGCTATTTGCAATCTGTTATGCAGTTGAAGCTACTCGATCAATCATAAATCATTGCAATTTAATGTGTACGTTCTTCGGTCTCCAGTCCTCCCTCCCATGCCAATGCAGTGACCAGGCACCGTCGCGGACTCTACGGGAATATGATATGCTTTGTTGAGCGAAATCAATCAGAGATTTGGACTTTTTTTGTATGACAATGAACTAGAGACATGATTATGATATAAAGATTTGCCATCATATTGTAACCAAAAAGTCTTAAAATTAATCTAATTAATTACTAAAACCCATCGATTTCATCGTTCTACAACCATTTTCAAACGAGCGTCAGAGTAGTAGTTACATGATCAGTTGCATCCATCCATTTAAGTTATAGTTTTATTTGCATTATGCACACCATTAATTTTTTGTCCAGACCACATTCCGTGTAATTCAGCTGGAAAAAAGGGTAAAGCTTTACAGCGTACATTTGATTTGTATTTTTAAAGGACATTTAAATACCAATTTACTTTAAATTCAAAAATTATAGGGCATACAATTATTTAAAAAAATATGCATACATGTAAATGTAAGTACATCGATTACAAGAAAGACTTCGGCTTGTCATTTTCATCCTGCCTGCCTGTACAATGCAATGGGGTATTGGGGTACAATACTACCTCTCCCAGCACTGCTTTGCTTGTACGGAGTACAGACAAACAGACAGAGGAATGTACATACTTATCCTTATATGAATTATGAATACTTTGTGGTAAAGTTGTACGCCAACCAAATATACAAAAAAATATGTGTAGCTTCTAGGCAGACCAGGCAGATGCCAACAAAACTAAACGATCCCCTCTCTGTAATGTAAAATGGAAACAATGCAAGCGCTTAGCATAGTGTATTGGAGCAACTCAATACGAGACTACAAAGTGGCATCAAAACTACACCAGCGTATCCTGCAGTGGCGAATATTTCAATTTCGGCTATATTTCTAGTGTTTCTAGGAAAAATAGACAACACACAATGAATTGAATGAGCTTTCATCATCACAACACAACACAACTCAAATTGAGTCAAGTTGTAATTAAGTTCTTCAGAAAGAGTAAAGTGATGATTAATTTTTAAGCACATTAATTGTTCGGTTCTACGTGTGGTTAAAAAGGTAAAAATATATATTGGTTTACGAGTACACTTATATTCACATTCCATAATATACCTTACTTACAATACACTTACACAAATAGTATGAAGACGAACGGGATGACATAACACAACATAAAATATTTAAATCGAAAATGTAGTAATAACGTTTCGTAGAAAAAAATCGACCTATTGAGCTATTTAGTTATAACTTGTTGTAATAAACAGGTAATGACGTTAATGTGTTCCTAAGTGAAGGGAATCCAAGCTTTGGTGTAACCGCTCGGTGACCAACTTTTTAATTTGATTTGTATCAACTAAAGTAATCAGTTGAATTTTGCGAATGTTCAGAAGTATTTAAGTACGTGTAATACAATACAACATTGAAAATATGCTTGTAAAACATACATAATTGCAATGCACAGTGCTTTAAAAATGCATTCTGAAGGATGCTTTAAAACTTGTAGTTAAAGTTCAAGGAGAAAAAATAGTAGTGACAAGCAGTGCTTGGAAAGCACTACGTTCCAAGTGCCAAATATTGATGATGAATATTTATGTTATTTTAGGTCACTCAAGTGTACGTGCAATCATGTAGCCAGAAGACTGCATGTTGTGTGGTGCACTTGCGGAACCAAAGGAGACTGAAGGATTTTAGCGTAATCATCCTCTGGCCCCGGAGAAAGTTTACATTGGATTACCTAGCAGAACATAAGTACCTCATTCTGTTTTGAGTTGATTAATACGTGAGAGTATAAATTGCTACCAGAATCCATCCATTATCACCAGCCTTGACTTGAATTAAAAGTTTACTACAAACCTATAAAAAGAGTTAAACAGTTTGCCACAATGTCGCAACCTCAAGTACCAGTTAGCCAAATGGGCCCCCCTCATAACCCTCAATCTAGTGGCTCAATGATGGGACCACCGATGATGCATCCACCTCAGGGTGGCCAACATTATCCTCCTAACCCACATATGAATTCTCCGTATCCTCCTGGCGGTGGCCCTGGCCCAGGCCAGCAAAGCCATGGACCGCCCAATCCGGGAATGCCACAAATTCCTCCTCCCCAGCACCATTACCATCAACAGCAGCAACCAATGTCACCGCATCATCCTTCTCAACAACAACCCCCTCAGCAGGGTGGTCAAGGTTCTCAGCCACCACCAACTTCTGACGGAAACATGCAACAGCGACATGTAAGAACATGCTTTAATTTTACATTTCTCGTAAATAAAGGAAAACTTGTTTTGTAGTTAGTCTTTGTGCCATGGTCATGTATTTGATGCTATATTGTCATAAACAGATGCAGGGTTACGGGCAGGGTCCGCCACAGCCTGGATTGGGCGGAGATCCCGGAAAGCAGCAGCATTTTTCCCCGCCACAGATCCATCAGCTTAAAGCTCAAATCATGGCCTATAGATACCTTGCAAGAAGTCAACAGTTGGTTCCTGGATTGGTCCATGCAGTTCATGGACGGAGAATGGAAGGTCCAGCACCATCAGGTGGCCCACCTGGTCAGCCTATGCAGAGACCCCATCCGGGTCCAGGACAGGTTCCCCAACAACCACCACGGCCAAACCATACGCCTTTGCCTGTGTCTCCACATCCTCCTCCACAAGTTCAGGGACCGCCACCTTCACAATCTGCGCCTGTTCCACCTCAACAAGTTAATGGTCCAAGTGCTGCCCCAACACCATCTGGACCTCCACCGCCTGTGCAGCCACCAGTTCCACCAACTGTCGTACCACAGGCTCCTGGCCACCTACCAGTTCCACCTGGGCCTGGTCATGTCGGTCCACCGACACACGCTGCTCATCCTCCACCGCCACATGGACCACCAGGTCACCCTGGACAAGTTCCTCATATGCTCCCTGGACCACCACCTCCACATATTGTTCCTCCAGCGGTTCAAGGAATGCCACCAACATCTGGTGCTATTGTTCCTAGACCACCAGATGCCGCCCAGGCACCAGTTCCCAATGTTCCTGGCCAGAAACAGTCCCGAGTCACTACAATTGAAAAACCCAATGGCATTGACCCCATCGTTGTTTTGCAAGAAAGAGAAAATCGGTTGTCGAACAGGATCGTAAGTCGATTACAAGAGCTGAGTGGAATACCATCATCAATGGCTGAAGATCTACAATGCAAGGCGCAGCTGGAACTTAGAGCGCTCCGATTGTTTAATTTCCAAAGGCAGCTACGTCAAGAGATTTTATCGTGCATGCGACGAGACTCATCTTTGGAAACATCGTTTCAAATCAATGCTTACAAAAGAACTAAACGACAGGGTCTACGCGAGGCTAGAGCCACAGAAAAGCTCGAGAAACAGCAACGTGTGGAAATGGAAAAGAAGAAACGTCAAGAGCATCAAGAATTTTTGGCTGCGGTTATCCAACATGGAAAAGATCTCAAAGAGTATCACAAAAATAACCAAGCGAAAATTGTTCGACTTAACAAGGCTGTGGTATTGTACCATGTTAATTTTGAACGAGAACAAAAGAAGAAACAGGAGCTCATTGAAAAAGAACGTATGCGTCGTCTTATGGCAGAAGATGAAGAAGGTTATCGTAAGCTTATCGATCAGAAAAAAGATAAACGTTTGGCATTCCTCCTCAGCCAAACTGACGAGTACATTGCTAATCTTACCGAAATGGTAAAACAACATAAACAAGAACAAAGGAGAAAGCAGCGAGAAGCAAAGAAGAATAAGGTAAATGTATTGTTATTTCTTTAAGTTGCACTGTATACTGTATAGTGAACAATACTTAATTTCAAATTGCTATTTGTCCGCTACAGAAAAAGAAGAAGGGTGGTGATAATCCGGAAGGAGTAGATCCAGTAAATGGGGCGACTGATGAGAACTCTCAAAGTGCTACAGAGGTTCGTGTCAGTGTTATCGAAAGGAACACTGGGAAAATACTAAAAGGAGAAGAGGCTCCAACTGCTGCTGAACTTGAATCATGGCTTGACGACCATCCAGGCTGGGAGCCTAATGATGACGATGATGAATCTGGAGATGATGAATCAGATGAAGGGGAAGGTCAGCCAGGTCCTAGCGTTCCCGTTCCACTCATTAAGCCTCCGGTCGTAGAAGTGAAAGAGAAAGATCCTGAAGCGATTCCCGTTGAACAAGCTAAAGAAGTTATTCAACAAGCTAAGGCTAAAGTGGAGGATGATGAATATAAAAATCAAACTGGAGAGCAAACTTATTACGGGTATGTACACAGATAGTTACAAACGATGAGTTCATAGTGGTATACATGTGCTTGTTTTATAAACCAGACGATTCTTCTTTCTTGGCACAATTTTAACCTTTGTTTTTTTTCGCAGGATTGCACATACAATTCGAGAAACCGTCACTGAACAAGCCAATATTTTAATTAATGGAAAGCTTAAGGAATATCAAGTCAGGGTAAGTTGAAGCATGGATTAGAATAATATTTATTTTTATTTAAATCAATACATACATAATATAACATTCCTATGTGGTATTTAGGGCTTAGAGTGGCTTGTTTCATTGTACAACAACAATTTAAATGGAATATTGGCTGATGAGATGGGTCTCGGTAAAACCATTCAGACTATTGGACTGGTTACATTTTTGATGGAAAGAAAGAGGAATTTGGGTCCATATTTGATCATTGTTCCATTGTCGTAAGTTTGTAATAAATTAATAATATAAATATTTTTCAGTCTTCTCATACTACAATACAAACTTAATGTGGATTTATTATATACTCGTAGAACTCTTTCGAATTGGTCATTGGAGTTTGAAAAGTGGGCACCATCTGTGAATGTTGTAGCATACAAGGGATCTCCAGCATTACGTCGCAGTCTTCAAAATCAAATGAAAGCGACCAGATTTAATGTTTTACTAACAACGTATGAGTACGTCATTAAGGACAAATCTGTCTTGGCGAAGGTACTTTTGCATTCACCTTTTGTAAAAGTAAATACTGATTTCTGCGTCCAAATCCTCTTTACCATGTTTTTGTTTGGCTTTTTAGCTTAAATGGAAGTACATGATTATCGATGAGGGCCACAGGATGAAAAATCATCACTGTAAATTGACAACAGTGCTGAATACACATTATATCTCACCACATCGACTACTGTTGACTGGAACCCCGTTGCAAAACAAGCTACCAGAACTGTGGGCACTTCTTAACTTTTTACTACCATCTATTTTTAAATCCTCATCCACGTTTGAGCAATGGTTTAATGCTCCATTCGCCACCACTGGTGAGAAGGTTGAACTTAACGAGGAAGAAACTATTTTGATTATTCGTCGTCTCCACAAAGTATTGCGACCATTTTTGCTGAGAAGATTGAAGAAAGAAGTGGAATCCCAACTACCGAGCAAAATTGAATACATTATTAAATGTGAGATGTCTGCTCTACAACGTGTGCTTTACAGGTACTTTGATAATTAATTGAAAGGTGTTCTTGAATCATGAAGCGTTTTTGCCGAATTCAGAACTGTATTTTTATTCGTTGTATTACTTTTTAGGCACATGCAAAGTAAGGGCGTTATGTTGACTGATGGTTCAGAGAAGGGCAAGAGTGGAAAGGGCAGTGCCAAAGCTCTCATGAACACTATTGTGCAATTACGAAAGTTATGTAACCACCCTTTCATGTTCCAGCACGTTGAGGATGTCTACATAGATAATGCTGGCAATTTCAAGTAAGTGTACTTTCTATTATCAGTTACACTCCATTAAATCAGTTGTACGTTTCGGTTGATTAATTCTAAATTTATACTTGCAACTTTGTTTTAGTGATGATCTGTATCGATCATCCGGAAAGTTTGAACTGTTGGATCGAGTTCTACCAAAGTTGAAAGAATCTAACCACAGAGTTTTAATGTTTTGTCAAATGACACAGTTGATGACAATTATGGAGGTTGGTGATGATCAATATTGAAGTGTAGTGTCATATTGAAATTACTTCCATGAAATTGACTAACAGATACTAAACTTACTTTTTGTAGGAATACTTGAAGTATCGTGATTACAAGTATTTGCGTTTGGATGGTGGTACAAAAGCTGAAGATCGTGGTGATCTATTGAAAAAATTCAATGATCCAAATTCTGATATCTTCATTTTCATTCTAAGTACTCGTGCAGGAGGTCTTGGTTTGAATTTGCAAACTGCAGACACCGTAATCATCTTTGACTCTGATTGGAATCCTCATCAGGTTAGAAGCTGGAATCTATTTACATCAACGATTTTGAGTTCATAGAAAAATTGTAACGTTCTGTAAAACTTTGTTTTTGTATTTGTCATTAGGATTTACAAGCTCAGGACAGAGCCCATCGTATTGGCCAGCGTAATGAAGTACGCGTGTTGCGTTTGATGACAGTTAACTCAGTCGAGGAAAGAATCTTGGCTGCTGCTCGCTACAAATTGAACATGGACGAAAAAGTAAATCATCCGCTATCCTTTTTACGATTAGGTTACCAGAAGAATGATAATTATTATTTTGATATAATTTGTTTTAGGTTATTCAAGCTGGTATGTTTGATCAAAAATCAACTGGAACTGAAAGAAAGCAGTTCTTGCAAAGCATTTTGCACCAAGATGAAGGTGACGACGAAGAAGAAAATGAGGCTCCCGATGATGAAACTATAAATCACATGATTGCTCGTAGTAATGATGAAATCGAATTGTTTGCAAAAATGGACGCTGATAGGATGAAAGAAGAGACCGACTTGCCGGAGGAAGAACGAAAAGGAAGGCTAATGACGGAAGACGAGCTACCTGATTGGCTCATGCGAGAAGATGATGATGTGAGCCCTTAATTTTAAAGGTTCGAGATTTCTAAAATCGCATAACTGAAGCTGAAACTGTTTTTATTTTAAATTTATAGACCAACTGGGACGAGGATGATGACGATCCGAAGTCATTTGGTAGAGGATCTCGAGTTCGAAAAGAAGTGGACTACAGTGATTCTCTTACAGAAAAGGAGTGGCTCAAAGTTATTGGAGCTAACTTGGATGAAGGTGGTGATGATGAAGACGACAATGAAGGCAGTGAAAATGGTAATGTTGGAATTGGGAATGGGGGGAATGGAGGCAATGGTGGTAATGGCGGTAGTGGCGGTAATGGAGGTGGAAGCAGTAGTACAGGCAGCAGCAGGAGGAATAAGAGTAGTAACAGTAGTAGTGGTAAGCGTCAAAGTAAGTCCAGAGGTCGGGCTAGACGATTTGATGAGGATGACGATGAAGACGAGCCACCACGAAAGCGTGGTAGACCAAAGATGTCGGAAAGCAGCAGTTCAAAGTCTAATCAAGTTTCACCGAAAATTAAGCAAAAGATGAAAAAATTGATGGACGTAATTATTAACTACAGGGATAGGTAAGTATTAGAGAAGTTTGCTGGATGAGTCATACTCATACATCCTGTCAATTACCTTAATGTTTCTTTATTTCAATTAAAGGGAGGGAAGAACTCTCAGCGATCCATTCATGAAACTACCGTCAAGAAGAGAATACCCAGATTATTATGAAATCATTAAGAAGCCCATTGATATCAAGAAAATTTGTTCAAAAATTGAAAACGGAACTGTAAGCAAAGCAAAAACTAATTTAAGCAATTTCATGTTTTAATGTGCATAATTCACAATCATCAATTGCATGTTTCAAAACTCTAGTATGCCGATTTGGATGATTTGGAGAAAGATTTCATGCAACTGTGCAAAAATGCGCAGTTTTATAATGAGGACGCTTCTCTCATTCATGAAGATTCCATTGTTCTGCAGTCCGTGTTTACTGAGGCCAGAAAACGACTTGAAACGCACGCAGAGGAGAAGGAAGAAACTGAAAGTGTATCCAAAGGTAAGCATCTCACATTCAATGCGATGTCAAATTTGTAGAAAGTATCGAATATCCATTTAATTATTGCCAATTTTCCTTTGCCAGATGACGAGGAGGAGGACAGTGAATCTGATGAAGAAACTCCTGCGAAGCTGAAACTCAAAGCGAACAAGTAATTATACTGACAATGAGTATTGTCAATAAACTTAGAACATTTAATATTATGTATCTTATTTACTTCTAAATTGTAATCTAAGTAATTTTTACATGTTTTTTTGAACATTAAAATACATTAAATTACTTTGTTTTATTGATAACTTTTTAATATCGGGGTTTGAAAATGTGTTATACTTTAACTATGAGGGACAATGTTGACCTAATATTAATGTTATTCGTCTCCAAATTAATGTTTTTTAAGTTTTTGTAGATGTGTATGTAGATAAGTAGTAATTTGTTAATACTTACATCTTGAAATATATATCTTCTCACACAACTTTAAAATGAATTATTTGATAAAGTGAATTTATTTTTCGTTGAAACTAATCATATCTTGTCATACCGTTCGAGTTTGCATAGCATTAACACTACATTGCATGACTTCAAGCCAGCATATTAAACAACAGTACGACTGAAATCTTTGTATAAATTAATGAGAAACATCTTCAGTCAAAATTCAGAAACAGTAAGCCTGTTCCAAGAAGTTAATCGTTAACACGCATTTCGTGTTTGACCTGTCATTTACATCCAACGAATGATTAAATTAATTGAGGTGCATCGATTAAAGTTTGCATGTGAATATTTTGTGTTCATACAGTTCTAAATTTATTACTAATGACCGGACCAGTCATGTCCATTTTAGATAATAAATTATGGCTCATAGGTAGATTCAATTAAATGCTGCTGCTGGTGAGTCGATTGCACAAGTCCGTTGTTGGTTTGAATTTATATTTAGCTACATACATTGAGCTAGCAGAATTAAATAATTGTCACGCGAAATGAATCATAAAAATCAGCAATTCAGTTAACTTCAGGTCTCTCCGTTTCAGTAACGTTTTACGTAAGCAGCAAGCACATTCGCTGTTTGCCCTGAGTGCATAGTAAAAATATTTTACAAATTTATTCAGGAAAACATATTTCAACTTTTTCATTAATAATATTTTCAAAATGGCAAGGCTGTGCTTTACGACTTTTGCCCTCTTTTTCATATTTTTGTTAACTGGTTTACAAGCATGCAACCCAAGTCAAAATGCAACATCCATCGGAACCCCA
>JAQFZH010001021.1:0-24969 GCA_034695485.1 Entomobrya nivalis
TGCTTCCAAATAGAAAAAATAAATATTTACCTGGACGTGTTGTGTTTCAACAAGAAAGACGTAAGCAATTGCAATGAAGAGAGGACTTGTTTTTTCTGCAGGCATAAAAAAAATATTCCATGTCTTTCTTGCTTCTTTTGACAAGCACAAAAAAAAATCTAGATTGCATTGCAAGCAAGCAATAATAATACGCTGACTTGACTTACTTGTTCCTGTCATTCTTTCCGATGTCGATTCTTCTACGCATACTATTATCATTTTCTTCGTATTTCCTTTTATAAGAATAATAGCCCTGTTTTCTTGTAAAAAAAAACGTTATAATAAATATGCCAATATCCTCCGTCGATGAAACGAAACTCCAAGAAAACATGATACATTGTCATTCATGAATGTATATCAATATACATCTATTCTATATATAATTTATACATGTAAGCATATATGAACATATTACCTCGTAAAATGCAATTTTGCCTGTCGTTTATTCTTCCACTAGTCCACCAGACCAGGCAGCCTGGATTTAGCACTTAACACCACTCGAGGGAAATGCCATTATAAGTATAATAATAACCTGTGTGTGTATCAAGCAACTCTGGAAGAAAATGACATGGAATAATATCATGTAATCGTAAGAGTAACGATGAACCATCATGAGCCACGTGTTTCACTCGAATGCCTTTCCTTTTTCTTCTCACGTCGTTTTCTGTCAGTATGTCTGCTTTCTATATTGTTAGTCTTGGGATAAGCTCTCGCTCCGAGAAAGTGGAATATATAATAATCATATTATTTTATGGATGTTATGTATATGTAGTCAGTCAAGCCATCTTTAAGTAAAGTCAGTTTTTGGATGTAGGAGTAAAGAAAATGAAACATATGTTTGCCAATAAATCTGCTTCTCTATTTCTCCATAGTTGGATGATGGTGGGTGTATTATGTAATGGAGTAAACCGTTACTTGCACAAATACATTCATATAACCACCACCACGAAAACTCACTTGTATCAAATTGAATTTTATCCCTTAGAAATGAATGATGGCTGTTTGTTGCGAGAGAGGAGAAGAGGAGGCGGCGGACCAGATAGATGATCATGAGGATAATATATGTATGTACAAATGCAGGTGTTACCAGAGATGAAGAAGAGCAGCACAGAAATAAAGTGAAGTGTGTAGTGTTTGTACTGCATGTAGGCATCATTTGATAGATGGGCGTATGATGATGATGACAGGAGCAGAGAAGTGGAACTGGAAACTGGACTGTATTTACCCCAAAAAAGTGGCATCATCATCTTATATACTAAAGGAAGAATGAATGAGAAAGTGAAATAGCAAAAAAGAAAAGACGACTTTTTCCTTTGTGGCATCATCACTACTACACATTGCCATCAGACCATCAGACCAGCATCTCCACCCACCATGCACACACACACAAACACCGGCTCATTCAATAATCCATCTGTGAAGGAAAAGCTAGAAAATATCCAGAGATTATATATCCTGGAATGGCATCACGAAAGGTGAAGGACAGGACATATACAGTAGAGTAAAATCGAATGTACTGAAGTGGATATCAAAAAACCCATTCCAGTTTCTCTAATAAATATACATATGGTACAATATTGTATGCACGCTTTTTTGGAATGCCCACTACTCCTCCTTCAGTAAGTGAACCCATCGATCCGAGTTCAATTTATTATTTCACTTGCATTGCATGCCATGATGCTATGCATGTCCATGTCCATAATGTTCTCTGCTCCTTTTCTTCGACTTCATTCAATCCGCAGCAGCAGACGGCAGACATGCAAGTATGTATGTTGTAAAGGATTATCCTTTCTTTACAATCTATTATTTCGAAACATTCCTCTGCAGTGATCCTCTTGCGCTTCACATTAATTTATTTACCTACTGCCTATTCATAAACCGATAAAACGCAACAAGCGACATTTTTTTCGAGGAAGTCATGTATCTCTGCATCCCTTCACGGCAAATATATTATTGGCATATTTTACAACTCTCCTTTTAAAATTTTCCACTTCACCGATTCCCATTCCCTGAAAAATATAAAGCTTATGTGAGTGTGAAATGTTAACTAAAATATAGTGGAAATCGTAAAGGCGGATTCATTTCATCTGTTATTTGCCCGATTCCCTTTTTCCTACAGATTGTGTAGTCTCTCTTTGGCACTGTGACAGTGTGAATAATGTTGAATAACGAGCTATAAAAATTGAATACCTGAAAAGATTACCATCTTATTCCCCTTTTTTTATTCTTTACTTTTTTCAATAGAGCCAAAGGACTTTTTTCTACTACTACTTGGATAAAAGATGATAATGATGTACATGAGAAAATGGCAAAATTCCGAGGAATACCAGAAAAAGGGAAAACTTTTTTTTCCATACAGGAGTACATTTTTATTTACAAGACGAGAAGTGATGATACCATCTTTTCTGTCTATCTGTATGTGTGTGGATATCTGTGTCCCGGCCATTTTCAGAAATGGAAAACTTTCTATTTCATCATGAGAGATGAGCCGCTTGTTGTGTGTAGGCCATCAAATAGTCAAGCACGTAGTACTGTATTACTGTATTATGTCTCCTCATCTTATTTTCTAAACGACCTCTCTCTTTCTCTCCTTCTTTCTCTCAGTCAGTTCAAAGTCCATTTAAAAATGATACATATGGCCTATTATGCTGCAGGTATATTCAAATAAATACGCACGTACTACTTCCCTTGAAAATGAACAGAATTACAAAAAAGGAATTCCAGAAAGAAAGAAAAAAAAAGTAGAAAGGAAGCCAGAATAAAAAGTTTTCAAAGTTTCCACATTATGTTGCCTTTTTTGCCTTCAAAAGAAAAAAAACTCTAAAAAATGATTTCTTCTCCGCCAATCCTCCTCCACTACCAACAAACTACTCCACTTCTCTCTCCTCTGTTATGTTACAATGTTGTTAGAGGGATTGATGGCGGGGAGCTCAGAGTTATTATTATTATTTCTCTCTTCTGTGCTCAATGGCAACTTGTTCAAGAAATGAAAAGTAAACTTGCAAAGAAGAAGGGGGAAAATGGAGAAAGAAAGCGAGAGGGTCTCTTTTTTCCCTGAGTCGTCTTGGTCTTCTTCTTCTTTACTGAGAGAGCGAAAAGGGCACTCATTTCCTGCGTATAAAAATTATATTGTATATTTGAACTAAAGTACGTAAACTATTCATATAATAAAAATACATAGTGATAGCATACACACACACAATATTCTATGAGAGCATAACGTTTCTCTCGTTTGGATCGTCATTGACATTAGATCCCGCTTGCTGGTTAAATTGCTTCCGTGAATCATAAAAAAGTTTGCCAAAAGCTAAACGTATACATATGTCGGTAATAATGTGTTTTTTTAAAGGAGAGTAAAGTACATACATATATTTTTTTGGCTCATATCACTTTCCAAAGAGCTACAGAATATTATATGGAATAGGAAAGCATCTCTCTTTCTTGAATCATCATGCTACTTTTTGGCTCATGTTTATGGTATTATTAGGGCATGGCTCGAGACCACACCAAACCATATTCTCCCTTGGCCACCACCACCACCATCACCACAACAGTGACAATCATCGGACTAAAGGGTTAACGAACCACCACCGCTACATACTACACACATATACACTTGGGTTTTCAAGCCAAAGGGCTGTAATTGGACTCTGATAATTATTATCTGCTCCGATGCGACTTTGGTACTATTTGCTGCGGGCTTGTTACCAACTACCACCATCATTTACCACGGAGGCTGGATAATATTATGATAAAAATGTGCCAAGAATAATTCCAGCCTTTTGGCGAAAAATATAGGAGGTAGACTGTATGGGTGAGGAGGAATGAATGGAAGTGGGCAGATTATTTGGCCTCCTTATCGGTGGTGTTGATGATGATGATAATGATGGTCGTATCCAAAAACTTTGTAGTTACCCAGAAAAAAAATCCGATCATTCTATGAAGTGTGATTAGCGATCATCATATCATACATATAAAATGGGGTCATCATCAATAGAGCTTTTAAATGTTTTGAAAAATGTATTGGAAAATGGACAAAAGAAACAGGAAGTAGAAAAACAGGTAATTCCTTGAAATATTGGGCATTATTTTAAAATAATAAAATAATGAGTAGGATCCATTAGTGTAAGCGGATTGCTTTGAGTATGCTTTTCCTTATGCTTTCCCCCTTATGCTTGAAGGGAGTTCTAAAGAACGACTTACGTAAGCCATTGATTTCCTTTGCCGTTTTCTTGGAAAAAATATATTCCAAGTCAGTTCATTTCGTCAAGCACAGCCAGCATACACAGCATACTTATACACGTGCCGCATTTAATCTGCCGTATAAAAATTAAAGTCATTCGAAGAAGAAACATGAAAGAAAGATAAAAATCTAGGCTATATTATATACATGTAACGCAAAAGTACAAAGCGAGAAATATGGAAATGCTCTCTGCAACGGCATGACGAAAGGTCTTCAATCAAACTGAAAACACTTTTATACATTTCATGACGTGCTATTTTGCATTCTTTTAAATTGATCCTACTGCTGCTGTTGACTAGTTCAAACTAGCTTCACTAATGTGCTACGACATGATTTATTTCCTGGAAATAAAAACTAAAAATGGATAAAGAAAAAAAATATAAAGTGGTAGAAACTTTTTTTCAACAAATTTGTATCGTGCATAGCAAGTAAGCAGTTTTTCTACAACTTGGTATGGGATTATGGAATCATATGGGTTTTACAGTGTGCCTTTTTTGTCTGTCTTGCTTTACCTTAAAGCTTTTAAATGTACAGAAAAATTTCTGAGCTCCTTTGCTAATTTCGGTTACTCGCATTCATTCATCCATTTGCTTTTCATTTCAACTTGCTTACGTAAAAATGTTCCTTAGTTCTAATACATTGTTTTCTTCCATTTGGGGATTTTCTTTTATCTGTTGGGAAAACAAGGAAACAAGACAAAGTGGAATGTAACAAGAAAACCTCTTCAATGTGCAAAATATGAGGCTAAATTGAAGAATCTCTCTATACACACTCACTGCACTGTGTCGAGTAGTACCCAGTAGAAAATCCACTTTCATTTTATAAACTTCCACTTGAAATAGATTGAAAAAATTACAAGGACAATACACAGTGGAACAAGAGAGAAAATCGAGGGAATATGTCTATCATGTAATTTATCTCGGTGTATACTTTACATTCAATTTGCTTGTTTGTTGTTTTTCGCAAGCATTCCTTTGATGATGAAGCAAGTTTACCAGTGCAGTGCTATCGCTGCTGGTTTTCGACTGTACCAACCACTCAATACCATTTCCGCAGAATAAGATACGAAGATACGGGCTTTGCTTGCTTTTCACTCACTCACTACCCATTTATTTGTATCTTTTCTTGTGGTGACTGATGAATTGAATAGGTAGAGAATATTTTTGATGTTTACACAAGGAAGAAAGGAAAATATAAAACGAGAGAGAGGGGCATACGCACACACACACATACACACCATCATTTTGAAGAGGAGAAGGGAGAAAATGTTTAATTTTCTAGATCGATCCTTTGTGATCGCTAATGGACTTGGAAATTACTTGCATGACTAAGCCAGAAGATATCATTTTTATCGCAACTTTTTTTCTCTGTCTGGAAATTTC
The DNA here is from genome assembly GCA_034695485.1 of Entomobrya nivalis. Classification (NCBI taxonomy): domain Eukaryota; kingdom Metazoa; phylum Arthropoda; class Collembola; order Entomobryomorpha; family Entomobryidae; genus Entomobrya; species Entomobrya nivalis. The sequence continues at coordinate 5,665 of JAQFZH010001021.1, forward strand.
AAATGAATTGCCTATCTCATTTTCGAGGACCCGGATTTAACTTTTTTCTCTCGTTATAAACATTTTGCATTTGTGTATATGGATGAAATGGAAAGAAGGATCGATAAATATACAACTACTCTGCGTGTACTCTTAGTTGTAAGAGCTCTAATGTAACAAGTAAAAAGCATGCATAAAGTACCAGTACGAGTAGTGGAGAAGGCTATCAAGTTGTTGAAAGGGTTAATGGTTCATTATTGTAATCCATGTATTCTCATCTAGCAAGTTGTTCCTGTGTTGTTGTTCCACCAAAGAAAAGAAGCAAAACTAGATCCCCAGGAGCAGGAGAGAAGCACCACTTCTACATAATTTGAATTTGCATACGTTTTTGAACACGGTCCAAACGGTGACACTTCATTTGACATGAGAAAGAGGAGTCAGTGCCATTCTTTAAAATACGACAGGACAGGCGGCTCAACTCATCCCAATATACATAGCTAGAGATAAGGTACATTTTACAAACATGTTTAGGAGGGAAAGGTGAAACAAGGTTGTAGTTTACAGGTACTTGTATTCATGTCTATTTTGGCTCCGCACATTTTTGTAACAAGTTGGGTTCGTTTAGGTTCAGCAATTTGCTCGTATATTTTTTCTTCTTTTTTTCTTCATCACATCACAAAGGCAGACAGCTACGTACTTCCAAGTTTTCAGCGGTTAAGCTCTTATTTCAACCGCACCGCTGCTGTAGAGAACCAGGAAGAAGAAAAATATATTTCGAGAGAGAAAGTTGTTCCTGATGATGTTAAGATGTACGCCACCCTTTGCCTGCTTTGTTGGGTTAGTGGCACGGTTGTAAAATACTAATTAGAGTGGGAGCACACACTATTTCACCGCCTCTCTTCCTCGCTCTCACTACTCTGATGAATCCCATAAATCTCTCGTGCAATAATAATATGTGAGCAGTTTTTTGGACACTGACGCGGCAAAATGAGTCAGCAACCAAGTTTAGAGAGGAAAAATAGACGCCTTTTTTTGCCTTTTTGGATTTGTTTAAAAAAAAATCTTTTCTCATGCAAACTATCAAACACTCAAAAGTAAGTATACTGCACATTTTACATACGATTGCTAAACATTTGTGTATAACTTTCACTCTCGCAACTTTTTAGACGTGCCATGTCACGTCCTTTTACTTCTCTTCAGGAAGAAAAAAAAGTATAAAAAAATAACGCAAATCAGCAACAGCAAAAACTCTTGTAGCAGAAAAAAAGAAGAAGCACTCTTGTAGAGTTTGTATAACTGCAAGTGAAAGTATAAAAGCGTATAGCGGCGACGACGGTGGTGTAGACAAAACAAGAAAGAATTATTGGAATTCCTCCATCAACATCATCACCAACAGCCGCACACATACACACAATTCCCTTCCACCACCACCACCACCCCTTGTCATCCTGCGAAAATTCCTGCTTGGAATTTAAATGCATTCAACAAACAAATTTTCATCGTGTGCGTCCTTACAAATTTTCATCAAACAAGGCGCATTCTTCTTAAAAGATACACATATATATTTACTGGTATGGTATGGAATGGAAAGTGCTTGACTTGGCGTTTTTCCTCTTTCTGTTGCTTTAGTTTATATATAAAATGACCCTCGACAAATAACCCGAATCCAAAAACTGACAATAAATGGATTGCACAAGTAATTGTTTATTTACGAAAAAGGTTGTTGGGTGCTGGTGCTGGCAAAATAAATTAGTGAAAAAGTTTCTCTACAAAATGGTTTCTCTTATTGTATGCTTTGTGAAAAAGCAATCGATAAAGATTATTCCACTTTTTATTATTAATTCATTAACTTTGATATAAAATAGAATTGAGAGCCTATGCACAGCATTATACCTAACTACATATCTTTTATTTTATTACAGGCTCTCTCTGATGATGTGTAATGTAAACTAAGAAAAGGATTATTGAGGTAGTTTTTTTTTTCTCAGGATTTTAAAAGCTGGCACAGATTATTTTTTACATTAGCCCATTTCCCGTCTTCCATCTTCACTCTCATAAGCTATTATACATATAATTATTTTTATGGTTATTTAATGCAAAACAGGGGTTCATGTGTAGATTGAGACCTTGATTATCAATGCCAAGTTTTACAACAAGATATACACTCGCTCTTGTTATAGAATAATAGAGTACTTTAGAAAGAATAATGAAACATAATATGATCAAAGAAGTAATACTGATTCGCTCAAGCTTCCAAAAAACAAATTACTGCTGCTGCTGAGGAGGTAGGAGGGGATGCAGAAAAAGATTAGGCCATGTTCAATGGAAATTATAGTAAGCTTGATGTATTTTTATGTGTTTATGTTTCATCGCATGCCTTCGTCATTAAACATAATGCCACTTCACTTCTCTCCACCACCACCACCTTAATTTGAGAACACATACTATAAAATACTAGGCCAGGGAAAATACTTTTTGGCAAGCAATTGTAAGCACCCTTCGTTTATTTTTCAGCTTGAACTACTCTCTCAGAAAAAAGTCTGCATTAAAACAAAAATTTGTGAGTAAACTCGCAGTTCGCATACTGAATATGAATTTGCATTGTTTTAAAAATTAAGGCTTCACCTTTTCATCATTTCATCATATCCCGTCTCACTAGTTGATCAATTCTAGTCAGGAAGTATAACATATATATAAATATATATAAAATCACGAGAGGGGAAAAAAATGTTTGTTGAACAAGCTGTCGAAATATTCTTTGAAATATTTTAAAGAGCCTTAAAAAATTTACTCACACTTCCAATCCCATTCAAATTCATCTGAAATATAAAATGACAGAGAGAGGTAGAGGTAGCAAGCAAAGGCAAGTAGGCTCTTTCTCTAGTGCCCTCATTTAAAACTTTAAACCTTTTTTCGTGATCCTGTGTTCTTGTGACTGATGTCTGGTGTGCTGTAAAATTTACAAGCTTCCACCAAAAAAGAGCGAGAGAGCATTGAGTTATGTTATGATGACAGGATGTTTCCAAATTAATTGCATAGCACAAGCACAACCTTGTCTTTTGAATAAATGATGGAATTTTTGTTACATAAACCTTTTCCCTTAAAAGTTTTTTGTCCGTCCTGACACTGCTCTACTCAACTCTCTCAACAAGTAAGTATGTATAAAGCGAGTAAAAAGCCCTGGAGAAAGTAAATGTCAAAACGATTATAATAATAAGCTCTGTTGATGAATTGTCGCCAAAAACTCGGGATTTTCACAGAAATACACAATACGCACACACACAACACCCACATGTAAAACTATGAAGTATGCATATTTGTATAATATCCCAGGAGCATGTTATCGTCAGTTATCTCATCTCCTGTCCTTACCATAACCCATGTTTCAGCCAAAAATCAACACGGTATTGTCAACACACAATGTTGTCTGGACCAAGAACAATAACAACTCATATTTCAAAAGATGATAAGAAACTTTGTTTTCTGATGCACGCTCATTATTTTACTTGTCTTTCTATTTTTGCGGGTCATTTGAAGTACTGGTGACCCTTATCATTATCATCATGTTAAATCTCATTTTCTTTTTCCACTAGTCATTGAGTTAGAGAGTTTGTTTCGACAAAAGTCATTACTCGCCTTTATTCTGCTTTCTCTCTTCTTCTTTTTAACTCATCATCATCATGGACATCTGTAGAAAGAGACATCACAGCTACGACATCACATTTACCAAAAATTTTCCACTCCGGAAGGAAATGTCCTGCTCCTGTCTATTATTGCGCAGTTTAGTGGTCGCTCCAGTCTGGCCTGGCTCCTGACAAGTTTTATTGTCAATTGTCTTGTGCCATCATGATCATTATTATTACCATTCCCGTTATATGTAAGTAACATGTTTTCTCCAATGAAAAGGCAAAACTTTGTTTCGCTCAAGATCTCCTTCTTTTCTCAGTACTAATCTTCCTTTCTATTTTATGGACAACACAATAATAACATATACATACAACATAAATATATACAACACTACCGAGAGCATACATACTTTTTACCATCACCATCATGATCATAGTCATCATCATCTTGTCTCTCTTTGACAAGCAAAGAAAATGAAAATGATGGGACTAGTTTTAGTAGTTTGACTAGAAGCTTTGCTATTGCTGCTCTGAACTGAAACTTTGGTGAACTGAACTTGTGTAAGGTTTTTAAGGTTTATCTACACCAGAGCGCGTATTTATTGTTGTCATGTTGTGTAGTAAAACTCAAACAAGCAAACTTTTTTTCTCTTGTATTCTCTATAGTAAGTTAAATTGATGCACAAGTATTCGCTGGTCAGCCAAGTCATCAAACAAGTTGTTAAATAACAAGGAAAAAAGTGGAGCAGAGCAGAGAGAAGAACAGAGAAGAATACGACGAAACGACAAGGCTCTTTTATTTTCTTTCTTTGCTTTCATCGAAGAAAAAAAACGGGATTGATCTTGTTACAGCAGCCAAGGGAAACTTTTTTTCTGGCAAGGATAATTTCTCCTTTGGTAATCATTCACCTGTGCTTCACAGGAAGTTATAAATACAAAAATACCACCACATCATGATAATAATCGAGTGAACCGAGCCAAATGGGAAAGTTTTTTCTTCTTCTTTTCTTGTGTCCCTCATCTTTATCCAATCAGATCTGAAAAAGACAAGTCGATGGATGGATGGATATAGGGCTAAATGGGTTGGCCACAAAAAAATACATCTACCACCTTCTTTTGAGTAATCATAAAAAGTAGATTAAAGAGAAAAAGACAAGACATCTTTACAGGCATCGGGTGTACAACCGATTGATCTGATCCTACAATTAACAAAACTCTCCCCCACAGAGAACCATTCATGATTTTTTTTGGAATGAAACAAAAAAGTTCAATCCCAGAGGAGTTCCCTGTGTGTTGTAAAACGAAATAATAGTTATCTCATTTCATAGCAATTGAAATTGGCAAAAAAGAAAAGGTGGTGACATAATAGCATGACAAGACTTCCAGTCTATTATACTTTTAGTACAATTTTCGACAGCTTTGATATTCCAGTTGACTTATTTGTCAAAAGAAAAACCAGGAATTGGTAGGAATTCTTTTATAGCACAACTCACAGTCAAGTCAATCAAAGAGAGAAAATTGAATGCTTGTAGGAAAAATGCATTTTTCTGTCCGTCTCTGATGCACAACCTTTGGCACACTTGCATGAAAGGTAGATATTTAGCGACTTGTAATATTGCTTGCGTAGCCATTCAAAAGAGATGAAATGTGCATTATCATCACTGACCTAATTTTGGCTGTCATAAGAGTTGTCCAAATGTGTCAGCTGCGTTTCTCCACTGTTTTACTCTCCATTAAACTGTCAAAAGAAGTGTAACGCCAAGGTACGCTGGTATGGTAGGTATGTGCTATTATTAAAAACCCTTTTTTTGTGGAAAAAATTCTCTCATTTTGTCAGAGTGAAATAACAGGAATCTTGTCTCTATTATATTAGTGAGGTTTCCGTACATAAATTGTCAATTTTGTACACTTTTATTTCTTGTTATTTAACCTTGCTTGTTCAATAATAGCTCAACTGTAATAATCAGAGTCTCAATCAGAGTGATGGAGTAGGGGAGGATCCATAAATAACGCATTGAGAACAATCGATAGAGAAAATGTATGCTATTCCAAAAAATATGGTAGTTTTAGTGCGTGAAATTGGTAGGATGAAAATGAAAGTAAACGAGTGGTTTGCGTATTCCATGATAATATTCCACTCCCGTTCCTTTCGGATGGGTAGGAGAATATGGATGATGGTAGAGGGAGATTAACGTGAATTGTTAGCAACGGAAGTACAGACAAACGGATATGGCGGCACCACCGACGAAGGAGGAGAACATATTATATGCATGTAATAATACCTGTGTATCTGTAGTTTTGTAGTTGGTGCCGGTGCCATCCAAACTATCCAACATAACACCAAAAATCCAGCAAAACTGGCTACTACTACACGAGAGGAAGGAAATGGGAAATAGGGAAAGTCGGCGGAATAGTAGTTTTTGGGGAATGTGCACTGTGCACGTGATTGGATTTCCATTAAATCTCTCTCCTTTTTCCGGTGCTCATTCACAGTCCACACAGCAGACAGACAGACAGCCAGGAGGACAGGGAGCAGCTTCCATTTTCACCAGAATATCTACATATCTGCATTGCATATTGTGTTGGAATTTAGACATTACATCGCACCGATTAAGTTGGCAAAGACAAAAAAACGAGAGAGAGAGAAAGACTATTCGTTAGGCAATCGCGGTAGTTTTTGGTGGCGTTGGTGTAGAAGAAAATGGTAGTGGTCTTGGCCGTCGTCTTCATGCAAGTCAAATGAAAAAGAGAGGATGCATATCTGTATATACAATTGGTATACGTCATACAATCATGTCGCATTAATTTTGAACCAGAAAAAAGAGGAATAAGAGGAACATGAGGGAATGCAATGCAATTAATAGTAAGTGACTCTCTGCCATGCATACTCAATGACTCTTTTTGAGAAAATGATAGCTGTATTTAATCACAAGTCTTCTATATCGCACTACTGCACTGTGTATTGCCAAAATCAGGCTCTTTAATCTTCACATAACAATATCATCATTTTAATAGCACTTTAATCTCACTTGCTTTCACAATGGACAGTTATTATAGCATACCAATACCATGCTCAACTGCTGCCTCTGCTGTGATGATGCGAAATAAATAGTCAATTCTGTAAAGGACATTAAATATTATGGCCTATATCAAAATGTCATGATGCTTTACTATCAAGTATATTCTCTATCTAATAGCTATAAAAATATGTACTAACGTGCACTAAAGCTAAATAGTTATGATTATTTGATATACCTGTTTACTCCCAACAATATACACCCACATAAAAATTAATGGTGTATTATTTCAATGCTTAACATACCAATTGATTGGGAGGAGATTTTTCTGAAAAAAGTTCAAATATTTGTTTCAAATCTGACCGGTATGTTGTCATTGTCACTAGTCACAGTCAAGTCACCAAAAACGATAACAGTAGCACCTGCGGCAGTGACTCGTAAAAAAAGAAGAAGGAATGTATAAAGGCCTTCTGGTGCCATCAATAAATATTGTTCCCCAATTGCTCCTTCACTTTACCTACTCCTACTTCTCTACTGGTGTGAAAGCAGGTTACAGTGATAAAAATATACTATAATCGATTATTGTGGAAATGAAATATTACATTGCAGGGAAGGTATTAGGGTATGATGGGATGTAGGATCGAAGCCAACCTTAGAAAAATATCTCAGTTTTCCCCGTCAACACAACTGTACGTTTGGGATCTGCCGGTGTGTACCTGTCCTCTAGTCCTCTTTTGCCTTTGCTCCTGCTCTGCGACTTCTACTTGCCTTCAATGATGATTTACAGTTGGATTCATTCCAAGCATTCCTCAATCGTCAAAAACCCTCAGAGGAGACGTTCAAAAGATATTTGAACAACCTTCGCATTTTAATTTCCTCTCCACCTGCTTGATATACGCTGTGAATTGCAAAGTGCAATGGCAAACTTTTCCCCTTTTGTCGCCTCTTAATCAAAACCGGAAGAAATATGTCGACAGCAAATAGCACAAGCCAAACACTTTCCCTTTTCTAAAGTGTGTAAATCACACTTCTACACACGCACACCTTCACTTTGTATGCGATGATAACCGATTTCTACGAAAAAGAAGGGACATTGTCTCGAGGGATATCCAGATAAGGGGTAAGGGATGGTGACAAATATATGTATGATGATAACATGTCCTTCGTACTTTTATAATAGGTACCATTTTGTGTAAATGTCCTTGGAACTAGTTTTTTTTCTAAAGACAATTAATAGCCATTTGAATGACACCCACTAAATTCTTTTTGAAAAGTTTACATAGCCAAACTTTTTTATTGCCGAGAGATTTTTATGGGTTTTTCTTTAAAGTTTAAATGCAAATCTTCCAATTTAAAGTATAATATTCCACTCTATTGCCAGCAATTAAAGTGATTTGATGGCAAAATAAATTGCTCATGCATAATCATAATGACAAGTAATCCTAAAGTAATGACTATATTCTTTAAGTGTAGTATTTGTCTTTTTGGTATAATAAATTCTGTAGTATCAATTCTTCCAACTTGTTACAGTTCACTAACCATTCCCAATCTTCACTTCAATTTGTGATCTAAAACCTACTGGGCGTTTTCTTTTAAAAGGTATAGGAGAAGAAAAAACTGTGTCAAGATGTCTTTAAAAAGATTAAACCAAAGTGTTTTACTTTATGCGATGGTGGCATTAGGACAGTGCTTTGTCGTTGGTAAGTAGATTTGTCTAAAGAAAATTTTCACCCATTTCCATCTTGATAGTATTTTATTTCCAGTTCCAGATAGCTTCATGTCACCAATGATTGAAGCTGAGGAGGAAAGGGCCTCCGTTTCCGGAGAACTGGAATATCCAATGCTGTCCTCCTTCGAGCTCTTCTCTATCACCGACCTCCTCATGGAAATCACGTTGAGACCTTGTTCATTTGTCAGCCGTCCGGTGATGGGGTCCATTAAGAAGTTCCTGGTAGCAGGCCTCTCTCGAGTACCACAGCCTCAACAGTCCAGTTCCCATGCACAATTTTACAGCACGTATCACACTCTCGTTAACTGTCTGAGTTTAGTGGATGAAACGTACTCTAAAGTTAAAGCTTTGGAATCCCCGTTTCTCAAAAATACTCATTCCCCTGGTCATGCAAGACAGAAAAGGGAATCTGATGATAAAGCAGTTGAAAGTGAAGAAAATACTGTTGAAAGGTTTAAGAAATCCCCAAAGGACAATCACTTGGCAAAACATCATGAATTTCTGGAGGAACTGAGTATAATTGATCCTTCCTTGTCATTTGAAGAGTTTTTCACTCTCCTTCTTTCAATTACCGATCAAACGTGTAGCAAAGAGATGGGAGATGATGAAAATAACCTTCCTATTGAATTCATGGTACCTCTTTTATCCGAAGTTTCGTATTGGGCAAAGGCTCAGGGCTCTAGTGTGTACAAGACAGCACAATTCAAGTACTTTCACAACAGTCACATTATCGACGAGTTGAAGAAATGTGAGCGCATCTTTGTGCCGAGTTCTACAGATTTGCCTACTATTTCGTAAGCTATTTTTTTAAAAGTTTTTATTCATTCATGAGTTTATTTTTTTATCATTTATTTTTTTCTGCTTGAGATCACAATTATATTAATTATACGGAAAATACTGAAATTGAAAAATAAAAGGAAATAATAACAAGAATTTTGGATGCAACGGCATCATCGGTGGCAGTAGAATAAACAAAGTTACGATTTTGATTTATCCATGTGACGTAATTCTTCACGCTTGTGTAAACACCTAAATTTGAAATTTAAAAACACAATTTCCATGATTCATTACCATTCGCCTCTGAAAAGCATGTTTAGTACTCATTTTTTGTGTACCTGGTAAACCTGCTCGTGCGCAGCCTTCTCCATAGGATACAACTCCACAAATCTCGTTTGGATAGCTCTGACATATAAAAGGGCCCCCAGAATCACCTGTAATAATGTAAAATGATTTCATTACAATCACATTATTTTCATGTACTTCCACTATTTTCATAGCATAGCATAACTATCTTAATAGCAAACCTTGACAAGAATCCTTGCCATTCTCTCCTGCACAAAATTGGCCACTAGGATTTGTCATTTGATTGGAACATACAGACCCCGTTATAATTGGAACTGTTACTTTGCGTAGAGTGTCAGTAATTGAACCTCCTTCTAGCGTAGACCCCCATCCTGCTACAGTCCCCCTTGTTGAAAATGCTTGAAGAAAAAATTAAATTGAGATATTTTTTCAAAAGGATATATTTATGTAAATGTGTAAAAATTATATAATATAAACGAATTAAACTGCATACCAGGTCCACGAGTGGGAAGAGGTATGGGTCTAACCAAGCCACTATAGTAGCAAAACATTTGGCGGGCGCAAGGGACATCGCCCCGGAATTCTGGCTACAGCAGGCAGTTCAGCACAGTACACTCACTTGTTTACATGTGCGGCTTTGCGCGAGCAGTGTATTAATGTATAACATGCATGTGAATACACTGCTCGTGAGCCAAGCAAACAAAGACACAAGTAAAGCATGTGTTGTATTGTGATCATCTGGCTGTCATGCTAGAATTATATCTCCTATTGTTTTGGTACTATCGCGGCTTGGGTCTAACTTGTAAATTCCGGGTAAGGTTTCTACTTAATCTTATCAATGCAATGTCATTTGCAAACGTTCTCCTTAAAATTCACAATTAAGTATAATGACGTTAAAAACGAAAACAAATACATTAAATAGAAAATATTCATAGAAAACCAATTTTGTTTTTACGGATTGTAGTTCTCATGCAAATAAACACCTGAAGCAGTGACTTTCTGTTCAGTGCCATCATTACCGGCTCTAGAGTGGTCGCCAGCAACCACTGTAACTTTTCTTGCTGACACAGCTGCTCCTTTATCGTTTTTCAGGCAGTGAGCCGCAGTTAGCACCATATTCTAAAAACATTGAAACATTTTTGTTTGTGTTGAAGGTTAATTAGTTAATTAATTAATTAGTTTTATCAATAAAAAAATATTTAACCAATCTTAACCATTTCAATTAAAGCGCCACCACAAAATGATCCATCAGCATTTAAATGAACTAGCCAGGGAAATTCATTTGGTGATGCGGGCATTCCTCCAACAATGTAAACTTCTGGAAGAGTACCGGTTATATTGATGTGTGCAGGCAAATCCAATACTGTTCCATTGTACTCGCCATTGTGTAATTTGTCGTCGATTTGATCAACTTTAAAAGAATAAGCAGAATGACTTGCTAAGCCCGTAATAAGTATGCACAAAAACTTCATTTCACAATTTTTTTTTTAATTGTGGGTTTCCAAATTGGAGCAAATGTCCTCTATGAGTCAGAGCAGCTGAAAACGTTTGATCTTTTGTGAGTGGTAAGGTTAGTGTAACATTAGAATTGCAAATTATTCCACCATTTCATTTAATTTTGCAGGGATTATGGAGTGGATTGTGTAATATGATAAGATATGATATACTTTTATGTGCTTGGTTTAGCTTAGATTAGATAACAATCCAACGCACATTTGAAAAACATCAAATCACGGACCAAGATGATTCATTCATTTATTTCATGTGCAGAAATCGTTTCATGCTATACAAATATTACGGAATCTCTTTCAAAATTGAGATAACTTTGTAGGTCCACATAAAGTAGGCGTTTAATTATCCTGCAGTTGGATTTTAATTAATAACCGCATTTGTCCTGATTCATTTCATGCGGCTGTTGTGTATCACGGCGTGCTATAGTTAAGGCTTGGAAACGGATATTGTTTGATTCCTGACAAGATAGCAAAATACATTACTATATAATACTTGTATATTGACACACCTTATTTTGTGCACCGAAACAAATCAATGCATAGCTTAGACTCGTGAATAGTCATATTTTTAAAGGAACCCGATCAACAATCGTCCTTCTTTAATACTAAATGTATTCATTATCAAAAAAAAAGTCATCGTTTATAAAACCATGTTAAAAATAACGTAATATGTAATTATAAAAATAATAAAAATTAAATTTCATTCAAGATGACAATTATTGTAACTTAATATTTGCTGATTTTCTGAATTTTCACGACTATATTTTTTGATACAACCATGATTGGAAACTGTTTAAAAGAAGATATGAACTAAATATGTCGCAACAATAGTTAATGTTCTCAGGACAAGGTGCCGTCGACATTGCATTTCGACCTCGCGTTCTGATTTTGATTTCTTCTGTTTTTACAGCTTTTGAAATCTGCAACTGTCCAGACAAAAATCTTTTAAATCTCGTTAAGAATGGCCGTGAGTGACTTAGTGCAAAAAACTTTCTCTGTCATTATAATAGTAGGGCAACATAACAGTGCAATCCACCCGCTTTTTACAATATTAAAATGAAATCAGATATATCATGTACATATGTACATGTGTAACATGTGCTTATTTGTATCAAATCAACAATCTAGACACTGATCAGAGGAATACACGCTGATTTTCCGTGTTCCACGGAAAACAACAAAGAAACAAAGTTGCAAGCATGGCTTTATCAAAATTGGTCCACTCCATTTTGTTCTTCTTATCTGCCCTATCCCACCATCAAGATTCAAGGCAATAACCTATTTTTTCAAAGCTTTTGATTATTAAATCACATATCAGACATCAAAGAGATCACATATATATATCCAACCATCCATACACACATGCTTAATAGACAAACACACATAATGGACATAAAACATTCCTGCACAGATATTTATCTGCCTACGTGACTATGATATGTCGACTCATGGCGTGGGCAACTGTATATAAACACTGCCGGCTAATTAAACGTGCACAGTTGGATTCCAACAATTTACTCGTTTCACTGCATTTTAAAATCAGTCCTCTCCACTCTCTCCTTTTACTCAAAAAGCAAACATATTTCATTTCCAAATATTAACAATGGAGAAGCACGGTATCCTTTGCTCAATTGCTATAGCCTTTCTCATGGCTGCAAGTTCAGTAATTGGACAGTTTGAGTCAGTCTCTCGGGATGGCTACGAATTCTCAGTTTCTCAGAATCAGGTAACTACCTAACATCAAAATTGTGTTCCTGGGGTGCAATGAGACAATGCTTAAAACTTTCACTTCTTTCCTGTTTTACAGCTCCCCTGGATCCAGGCAAAAGCAGCGTGTGAAGCCAACGGACAAAAGCTTGTGTCTGTAGAGAGCCCCGCAAAAGACGACCTTCTTGTTACATTGTTTGTCGAACAAAGGGATAACAATGGTAAACAACTCATAATAGTGTGAACACCCAATTAATTTTAATCAGCAGTAAGTCATTTTTTCTTCTATTTTTACTGCTCTCTTTTTTTCAGTAACTTTGCAAGGAAACAGTTGGATATCCGCTACTGAGGTTAGGGAAGGTGTGTGGCATTGGGACTCCCTTGGCAAGCCTTTGTACCATTCTAGATGGTTCATGGATGGTCAACCTGATGACAAGGAAAATCTCAACTGTGTTTACTTGGCTAGCACTGCTATGCTTTACTGGAGAGATGCTAATTGCTCTGCTTCAATGTATTTCATTTGTGAAAGTAGACAAGGAGCAGAACCAACACTTTTAAGGGGTTATGAGTAATTTGTTTTTATCTGACTAGTCAATATTTTAATATCATTCGTTTGAACTTTTAAAATCAGTCAATCATGTGTTCAATAAAATCAGTTAAATTTACGTACACAAAAAATGGTTTAAAAGAAAATTCTACTTGTCACCGCTACAACAACCACACAAATTACGCATTGTTAAGAATAATCATCATCATCAGCTTTCCATAACATTTTTTGCTTGCTTTAATCTTTTTCCTTCTGGCAAACTATCCCATTTCCTGCTTGCTTTTCGGGAATGATGAAAGTGATCTTGATGAAAGTTATCATGATGATCCTATTGAACCACAGACCAAACCACTCAAACAAAAGCATTCAAAGATGAATGAATGCATGGATATGGATGTAAGGGATTGATGGTTTATGAAATAGCATTTCCATTTTCCATCATACCATGTATAGTAGCTTAGCTTGTTTATCTCATCAATAACCATGTTGCGTATTTTTAGGGAATGTGGTTGAAAATGTTGAAAGTAACCTAAAAAAAGAAGAAATATCAGACAAAACATTTTCATGGAATTGTTGAAATATTTTTTCCAGAATATTTTCATTTCGCAACGCGGAATAACGATTTCATATGAAACTCATACATGACATGATTTTATTTCTTTTGCAGGCCAAAAACAAAGTTTAGTATGAGCTGACTAGCTGACATGATGATGTTTGTGTGTGTGTGGGTGGAAGTAAAATACGATTTTTATGTTGTTTTAGAAAGTTTTTTTTTATAACATTTTCCATGATCAAAAAAATAAAGAAAACTTTTTAGTAAGCTTTTAAGAAAATCTACATTACATTCTGTGAACTAAAGTGAAAGGTTCACGTATAGGCTGTCTGGGTAATAATATCAACAGTGTAGTGCCCTTTCTTTACTCCATTAAACTGACCTGTTATATAATATGCGAGTTCGTGAGTGATGGAGATATGATGATGATGAATGATGATAACTTTATACCATGTTTAGTGGTAGTGTTATGATGACTGGCTGTTTTTATGAAACACAGAAGAATACGGAAGTTACAGTCAGTTATGTATGTTTTGATGTTTTTCCCATTGTTATTATGGTTCAAGTGAATTGACCTGTCTTTCTTATCTGTAACATTGTTAAGAAGAGAGGGCATGCAATTCCAGAAGAACAATAGCATCATTTACTTATCTCCTCTCACAAAAGAGAAAGCATGTAGCTGACATTGTGTGCTACGTGACTGGAAAGCCAAACGGAATGGATGATGAGGATGATGGTCAATCTGAAACAAACATGTTTGGAAAAGGTATAAAAAGAGAGTTTGAGTACATTACATTTCGCAGTAGTGTTCACTCAAGTGTGTCTGACATGATGCTGCAGTAATAATAATAACGATAGCAAAATACCATTTAATTGTGAAGTAGAAAAAAATATATTTTCGTTTTTTTGAAACATGGAGTTCCACATGAGTGGTTATTTTAATCGAGGAGTAGTCTCATGGCTCGTATTGGTAGTAATGGTATCCTCAGTTTTGACACAGAACGTGACATATGAAACGGTTAGCTACAAGGGCTACACGTTCTCCGTGCCTGATTCCCAGGTAAGAAGAATATAAGAAGACACGTGGATAAAAATATTGACCTATATTTTAAAGAGAGGTATATAACTTGTGAAATGTTACAGCTTCCTTGGGCACAGGCGAAGGATGCATGCATTTCTCGAGAACAAAAGCTGGCGTCTGTGGAGACACCAGAGAAGGATGATGTTCTCGTGCAATTGTTTTCCGAACATTTACATACAAATGGTTTGTACATTATATCGACTTTACGTTTGCCTTGCGGAAAATCCCAAATCTAGTCTTTGAGTTTATTCTAAAGATTGCTAATTTTTGTAGTAACACTGAAAGGAAACAGTTGGATATCAGCAACAGAAGTTCGGGAAGGCGTCTGGGTTTGGGACTCCTTGGATAAGCCTTTATACTATACAAGATGGTTCATGGATGGTCAGCCTGATGATACGGAAAATCTCAACTGTGTTTATTTGGCTAGCACTGCTTTGCTCTACTGGAGAGATGCTAATTGCTCTGCATCCATGTACTTTATTTGTGAGAGCCCATTTACTGAACCTGAGCCTGATACAGGATCGGCACATAGTTTGACGCATCAGCAATACCATGTTGGTTTACTACTGACATCTGTGCTGATCGCGCTTATGAAATTACATTAAGGGATAGGTTTAAAAAATGAGGCAGATTATTATTATTTATTCGAACACAAAAAATTGACAAATATCTTTTGTACATTAAAAAACTTCACTATGATCGATAAACTAGCTTGTATACTTAACTCATTTGAATAAAAAAGAGAACTAGCGATACAGGTATGGTTATTAATTGAACAAAATTATTTGATGAAATCATTGACGAACTTGACCTTACCCGATTGATGGTTTTGTTATGCCTGTGTTGGTATGGTGGGGTTGGGACTTGTTGTGGTGGATGTACATGACTTGAGTTTCCTGGTTTAATGATTACAATATAGCCTGGTGGAAGATTATCTAGAGGATTTTGAGGTGTTTGTTGGGTAGGTTGGGTAGGTCGAGTGTATGGCGGAGGTGTCCTTTTTGGGGGAGGGGGTTGTATTCCAGTGTTACGAGAGTTTATCCGTATTTGATACTCAATCCAGTCGGAATAGTACGCCACTTTGGTGTAAACACCCTGAAAACAGTAAACCATCGGTAAAATATTTAAAACTCCAAACATCTAAATTAATTTAAATACAGTTTATCAAATTTCATTCCACCTACCGCAAGCTCTGGTCGAGCACAGCCAAGCCCGAAGGACACGACCCCGCACAGGGTGGCTCCTTTGTGGTAGTCATCGCACATGAGTGGTCCACCTGAATCCCCTTGACATGCATCTATATAGAAATTTTCAAAAATAAGTACATACATTACATATTATATACCAGTTGTGTCGAATTAACTTGTATTTACGTATGCTATGTATATACCTTTTCCTCCTTCCTCCTCCCCAGCACAGATCATTTTGAGTGGGTGGAAATAGCTGCCATATTGACTCGCACATTGCAAACTTGGAACCAGAGGAATAGTCACTTTTCTCAGCACTGGCGAAACTACTTGAAATGCTTCATCTTCCGTTCCCCAACCAGCAACAGTGGCGTCACCTATTTTAAAGAATGCAACGCATTTTTAAACTGATAATTGCAATGTGTGTGAAAAGTACGTATTAGCCACGTCAATAAATTTTTACCACTAGCCACATAGTGAGTTGATGGCACAGCAAACGGTTGTACATGTTTGTCGTAATTGAAAGGGGGCGATACTTTGATCAAACAAATGTCATCCTCGTAAGTTATTCTGAAAATTGGTCATTATTAAATTCTTGTTTATCATAAGGCAATTCCATTACTTTATTTGGAAGTAAATAAATTCAACTCACGGGTTATACTCGGCATTACGAATGACAAGAACCGCACGTGATTTTTGCTCTGTTCCTTCATTAACTTCTAAATTGTGCTCCCCCGCAGTTACGTCAAAGTCTGGCTCGCTGGCACAGTGAGCTGCACAAATTAATTAGTTTAATTTTTGTTCACAATTTACTTAAATATTTCGAAACAATCGTTGTGATCAATTTATAACCTGCTGATAAAACCCATTCAGGAT
The DNA here is from genome assembly GCA_034695485.1 of Entomobrya nivalis. Lineage (NCBI taxonomy): Eukaryota > Metazoa > Arthropoda > Collembola > Entomobryomorpha > Entomobryidae > Entomobrya > Entomobrya nivalis. The sequence goes on from JAQFZH010001021.1 coordinate 22,561, forward strand.
CAATTACAGCTCCCCCACAAAAATGCTTTCCATATCTGGCGAAACTGACAATAAAAGGGAATTCATTTCTAGCAGTTTCAATTCCTCCAATAATTCTCCATTTTTCGCTATTGTTTAAAGGAATTCCATGAACATTGCTGATTTGTGGACTTGCTGTTGTTACATTCTTAATCACTTGTTTCACTGTAATTATTAATAACACCATATACAATACATTGATATGTTATCAATTATCAATGTTCAAAATAAGACGAATTCCTGAAATTATTACCTATTGATGAGAATCCAGAAGAAGAATTTGTTCTGGCTCCTCCAATAATATGGCTATTCAAGATGGTGACACAAACCACCAACATAAAAATATTTAACTTCACATACTCTTTCAACTCCATTTTAATTATGCTTTTGACTGTAAAGATTTTCCACTAATTTATATAAATTAAGCAGTGTTTTTTCCTACATTTATTTTAACCAACATTTATGTTGTAAATTAAACACTGGTAAAAGTTCATGGTGGGTGGTTTTCAACTGTATAAAATATACCCCACAAAATTAAATCTGATAAACTTATTTATGGAAAACAGAGCTGTGCTCAACCGGGATAAGCATAAAAATCTCAAGTATTTATGATAAAAATCATATCATCACCAGTAATACAGGTTTATCACAACAGAGCTTATCATCCGGTTAGTACAGTCACATTTGCAAAAAAGTCAGTGCAAACATGGATAACATGATGTCATGCATGGCATATTTTTGTACATTGTACATTTTCATAGTGTGGACATTTATGTTCTAAAGTAAATTGGGATGATTTGATGAGTCAAAGAATGATTCATTGTTGATACAATCTTGACATGAGGATAGTAAAAAACATGAAATATGCGGTGATGAAGTCAAATAATTTAGATACATTCTATGGGCGTCTTCAGGTAAAGCTAACTGGAAAACTTGCCATTAACATTTCCATCGTTTCTCACAATACCCCATTTTTGCTTGTCCATCAACAACTCCATCATTATTATACATTATAATGGAACTACTCCAATCTCAAAAATATTTGAACATTTATTGCGATAAAAAATCGGATGAATTGTTTTGGATTTTTCCTTGCATTCGACTGAAAAAACACTGAATAAAAAATATAAGCCTGGAGCCATTCACCTGTAAGAAATTCCATAATGGTACAAGTTTGTTGCTTTAAGTGCGATCCCCGTCTTGCCACTTACATTATTTCTGTCCTTTCGTTTTTGGTTAGTTTGCTTGCGAATCAATATAATATGAAAGTCTTGTTATCAAACATGGAAATTTTATTTTTAATAAATTTTACAAAACGCAGCATTTCACTGTCGAGACGATCCTATTGGCCCAATTGGATACAGAGCACAGACTGGTCGCTGAAGACGATGGCATCAAGTTTATTAGTAAGTCTTATTTTAACTTAATTTTTAAAAAAACTTCAAAGCATAAATAACTTTTTTTTTTGAAACTTTATAGCCGTATTTGCCACCCACATCTTTCTCCTATTAGCTTCCTTCCTGTTATTTTTCGCTGCGTTTTCAGTGAGTACACTTGGATATTTATATGTGAATACATCCCAAATAAACTATTTTAAAAATATATATATTCCTAATTTTATAACAGCTTATCCGTCTCCTCTGCATCCCATGGTTGATCGGCTGCACCTTAAATCTCATAATTTACATCGCCCTTCTTGTCGTAATTTTCATGCGCATCCTGGAAGGTTACAGCATTGTGGAATTGGAGAAAGGGTTGTTCCTCGTAATAACCATTTTTACAATCGCCTATTGCATGTGGATCGTGCTGATATTCTTCTTCGAACTTGGTAAAAAGGAAATGAGTGCTGGAAACAACGACCGCGATGATTTTCGGTCAAAGGCAAAATCCATTTTTACTCTTTATGACACCGAAGACGAGCTTGATAGGGCGCCAGATGAGGAGAGGAGCTTGTTCTCTACAAAGCGGAACCGCAGCCATCATTCCGCTTCCAAGACTGGTGCTAGTAATCAAGACGATGCAATGCCTCTACTTGAACGAAGTAGGATTACAACAACAACGACCAAGCGCTGAAAAAGTAGATGATGTAATTTGTAATAATGCTAAGTTTTATTAATTAGATTAATTATTTCGCTCGCACAATAAAACGCAACTATGCAACTTATAATTACTGACCGTGTCAAATTTTCTTTTAATTTTAAAATTATAGTGTAGTTTATACTGTAATCTGCATTTTCGTTATTGTCGGGTCATTTGCTAAGAATTATGACGAAAGACGCAAAAGATAAGGTAATGCTTAGAGAGTACGCGATGTTATGTCGCGTGCTAATGCTGTTTTTATTTGTTGGCTACCTTATAACTGTGATTATCTTGGGCCTTGCTTTGGGGGCA
>JAQFZH010001022.1:0-24957 GCA_034695485.1 Entomobrya nivalis
TAGTGTTCACTGACTCACAAAAAGTATTCTGACTTTACTTGCTTATTTATAAAGGTTAATTGTTATAGTTACATAGAACACGAAGCTCAAAATCCAATTTTCTATACAATCGTTTTCAGTTTTGCTATTATTATTATTTGTTATTGAATAAGGTCGTAAATTCTTAGAAACTGATATGAAGAAATTGTCGACATTTCGTAGACGTATTTCAAGAAATATTCACACACAGTCTACTCACCAAACTTATAATGTAATGTGCAAAGTGTACCTTTCCTTCATTTTTATGAGAAATTTTTGAGCAAGTCTCAAATGTACGTTTCTTTCCCCCTTTTTAATGCAATTTACCACTCTGCAGAATACTTACGCGCCTAATTTTGCCCTCTCAATGTTCATTGTGTAAAGGAATGTTTTCCGTACATGCATGGTGAAGGTTAAACAAAAAAGCTGTTGCTTCGTGGTGCTGGCTATTAAAATTATTGTTGGAGGTTGTTTATATTCAAAATCATTTGTTTTGACCGGATGAACTCTGGTAAAGGTATAGTTCTCTATTGGTTCTGTACGTTTTTTCCACCTGTACAGTTATAATCCTGCTAACCAAAACAGTGAATATTTAGAGGGTAAATCGAGGATAATTAATGCTAAAAAGGGGGACTAACTTATCTTAAAAGGGATAGAAGAATTACATGTTTCTTATTCAATCCTGGGGATCCTTTTCTTTGGCAACGATCCGAATATTTTGTTTGAGGAATATAAAAAGAGATTTAGTGGTGTGTTTCATCCAACAAATCTTTTCCAGTTAACAATAATTACAAAAACCACCACACCAAACACAATTAAATGAACGAATCCAGAGTAAAAGCGAAGAAGGGAAGTATTATGGTAAATCCGGAGAAATAAAATTCCTTCAAAGACATATATGGCACTAGTCCAACTTGGTTTTCACTGAATGTTATATAATAAATGATTTTCCAACCGCCATTTATATACTACTAGATTTACAGACATAGACGTATCATGTTTCTACGTGGTTATCATATCATGTGTGTCATGTGGTAAAAACTTCTGACGGATGGTGGCCCACAATACACATTTATGCAATTGAAATAATATATCCATCCTTCTTTTTTTACTTTCTTGTTATTACTAGTTTCTTCAGGAAAACGCCTCCTGTTGTTACAATGATCGCTGGTGACACTGTACTTATTTTGGCATTAATCCCTTTTAGAATTCATGTAACTATGAGTGTAACCTTTTGTAAGTTAGTCTAGAATAAACGTATTTCAAGACATCTTGAACATGTATTCTTTAAAATGTGAAGAATTCAATAATTTAATATGAAATCAACAGTATGCAGCTAGTTTAAATGTAACCCTTCATAGATGTAATTTCGTGGAATGAATGAACGATGAATTTCTAACGGAAGAAATGTAATTTATCTAATGGACTTGATATTCTATTCACGTCGTTTTCTCGGATGAGGTGTCTACATTTTACATGGGTCGTTACTGTAATTGTTTAATTTTCCAAGTGGGAACTCTCTTTCTTTTATCCATTATTCCAATAAAATCCTAACCCAAAGAAGATGTGAATCTCTTCAGATTGTAAGGACCTTAGTCAGTGGAGGATCAGAAGCTGAATTCAGCTTCCTTGGAAGCCAAATTAAGCTTCCAGGAAACCGAATAAAGATAATTATAAAAGAATAAAAAGGAAGCCGAATTCGAATTAACAAGGTTATAATAATTATAACATTTAAAACTTATAACTTTCTGGATTTCAAAATGCACGGTAGAAATTTTTCCATATAAGTAATATGAAGAAAATGTTGTACGTTAGTGCTTTGTTATACGGAAGATTTCTTGCATTCAATCTTTTTTTTAAGTAAGTCGGGTTTGATTTTTTATTATTTTCCTTTGTATGGAAGCTTAATTCGGTTTCTAAGGAAGCTGAATTCAGATTATGGTCCTACACTGCCAGTATTCAATTGATTAGAGGTTGAATTTACACATTTTTAGTAGTACTTGTATACTTGTAAACTTTCTTCTAAAACTAAAAGAGGTGTGCGAATTTCATTTAATGTCGTTGAATGTCAAGTTATATGAGTATTTTATCAAGGCATTTTATCGTACGTTTTTCATCATTTTATCTCACAAAAATAAGCTCAGGCTATTCAGAGCTTAGGTCTATGTACCACTCACATTTGATTATGATGTCGGCGGGTGATGCATGCATTAACTTTTCATTTGTGTATAATTTGAAGTACTGTTACTTTTAGTTTTAGCCTGTAAATACATTGTATATCAAGTGTGAAACCAACAGACAAAACTTTTTCTCAGACATGATGAAAGTAAAACTGTTGAAGAGAAATAGTTTTCTTCCCAAGTCCTCAGAACTCCCACGACTCGACTTGTAGCCATAGCCCGAGCTATTTTATAGAATGAGTTTAAAGATCAGTAGTAGTGGTAGGGAAAGGAAAGCAAAGTATAAGTGTAAATCTGCTCATTATCACTTCTGACTACTTCCGCCTGCTAATGTCATCTTTTTAAATGATACGACATCATCATCATTCATGAGGCTCTCCACTCTCCCTCTCGCTCATATATTCAGTCTCACTCATTCTAACATTTTGTGGCATGGCATTGATAAACAGTAGGCAGTAAAGCATGGGAAAAATACAATGTGCTTCCTGCTGAATCAATGGTGGATGACGATGAGGGCTATGATGGTGGCGGGAAAAGTGGAGTTCTTCTTTGTTAATAGTAGATTGTTTTTACAAGGAAATGAGTGTAGGTGTCTGTTATGCTTTTTCAATCGAATTCTCCTTTGTCATCCTCATACATTGACAATATAATATTCTGTACTTGTTTGTGTAGCTGATGATGAGCGCCATATGTATTGCTGTTATTTCAGTGCTCAGCACTGTCAAAATTCCCAACACAGCACCGCACCTCTAGGCCATTTTTAAATAGGTAAAAGCTACACTATAACTCTCATACTAGATTCCTACTCTTTCACTTCTTTGCTCTGTTTAATTTAATTAACAAAATGTCACATGAACACACTTGCCAACTGCTACGTGCTGAATCAATTCACGCATGCATACATTCAAGCATATAATGTGTCTTTGTCGTTCGTACAAAATCCAAATATTACTCTTTCACTCTCTTCCTCTGTCTGCCTTCCTGTCATGTCATTGAACAACTGGTACATATATTTTCAAGATGGAGGAAAGGGTTTTGTTATGATGCACTATAACATTAATGAAGAAGGAGTGGAAAAAATGGCTGCATAACACCATAAGTACTTGGTTGCTGTACATATTATTATTGCAAATTAAAAGGCACATGTGAAATCACTAAAGTGAGCAAACAATTTCTCGTTTTGTTCTTCGTATGCTTTTGTTCTTTCTCCTCATACGATTGTGGTACACACACCAGCTTTGGTAAAAAAGAGTAAATGTAATAGTTATAGGGAAAAGTAGTAGAAGTGGTGATGGTGTGGCATGGTGTTGCAAGTTGCAATATACCTCAGAGATAAAAAGAATTAATGACGGGTGGTGTGATGCGATATATGTGGCGAGTGTGGAGAGCTGAGATTGAAATGAAAATGAATAACATAATGGAGACCGCCGCGTACGAGTCGGTGAGTCGGTAAAAAAGCATTATTATATGTTTTAATGTGAATATCATGTAAGATGTACATTTATTATGCGAGTGTGTCTGTGTATGTATGGTGTAGAGTGGGTGCAAAAGGAGCAAACTGAACATGAAGATCTGACTCCTACGACACAGGCCATGCCATTCCATGACTCCCTCCGGAACCACATTAATTCCTTTTTATACTAACTTGAACAAGGATGATGAACAAGAAAAGGAGAAGCAAAGCTCGCAAGAAACCTTGGAGAATTCAATACTTTATTATCTTGTCATGAAAAGAATCCTTGCAAAAGTAATGTTCTTCGTTTTCTCCACGGAGATTGCCTTGTAAAGATGAGAGCGGGAAGCAAATAAAGATGAGGCAAAGTATTTTCAAGATTTTTACGTCTTCAACAAACCCATTGGAATTTCTACTGCTGACTAAGAAACAATAAGCACCAAAGTTATAAATTGTAAAGGTGCAAGTAAGCAGGAAGGTAAATTGTAAGAATAACATATATATAAAGAATCTTCTTCCTGATCCTTCTGTTCTAGTTCCCGTAATACTACGGCACAGAACTCGTAAAAGTCAAACCAGGTGAGACTACAGAACAGAAAAAACAGCAAAAAATGTATCAAAATTAACTCCACCAAAAGCCATTTTTGAAATTTCCCTTGTCAAACAAGCACAATTTTTACAACTTTCCATTTACTCCACCTGCATATTTTTTAATTCTCTCTGTTTCACCTGACTCGTGTGCGATAAGAAGATAAGTAACTAGGCTAGTTATTGCATGTAGCCCGCAGTAGTCAAGAAGTAGAACAGATAGAGAAAGTATGATAGGATCCACCTGTCTCGTTTCTCTCTATCTCTCTCTCTTTCACGGATAGACATTTTAAGTCGGAGTTTACTTGGTAGAAAGAACGATTCAAGTAGTAAATGAAACAACAAGCATAGAAATTGCAAAGAGATATAACTAAAGTGATGTGGCGATGGAAATAGAAAAATATGTATATACCAGCAAAGTCGCAGTGTAAACATAATACACATAATATGTAACATAACTAAAATAATAAAAATATTTAGGAAATATTTCCATCTTTTCCTTAGCCTAGTTTTAGTTGGATGTGGATGATACACCTTTTTGCAGAGTTAAGTTAGTTTGAACTGCGTACTGTATATGAATGTAAAACGAGAATGAAATGTAACTTGGAACCACACCATCACCAAACACGTCACGTAACCAGACTAGAATCCAGAGCAGACGTCTATTTGCTGGTATGGTCTACTAAAAAGTAAAGTTTGTATTTCATTTTGCCACTACCACTTCCCTTGTAGACTTGGCTGTTCACAAACATGTGTACAAATTCAAAATGTGCAAAGTGCAAAGTTTTCCTTGTAGTTATCCCAATTTCGATGGTAAGGAAAGCAGACATGTTTACAATTAAGTACAGTAACAACCACTTCACAACAATAAGTACATCACAATATTATTGTACTTTGGCAAATATCGCTAGAAAACAATTCAATTTCTAACAACGAGGCTTCATAGTGTTACCGTCATTTTGCAGAGTTTATAAGGTAGCATAAGACGAAGGTACACTAGAGTGGCTATCGTCACAACACATTAGTTCCAGCTGTTGTATGTAAAACATGCAAACTCTATGAGTTGGATTGAGGTTTGTAAAAACTAATAAAAAAGTGAAGGTGGTCAAAACAGTAGTAAATACTCTACAATATCAACCGTCAAAACAACAAGAAAGCAATTTCATAAATGATTATCAAGGATTTGTCTAAATGCCGAAGCGACTCTTGTTGTAGCTGTAGCAGGAAGTGAAATATTTGTAATACAACTGGAAAGAATATGAAAATGATGATGACATGATATGAAGTTTAAACGTACTCATGCGTTGCCATATTTTGCCCATAATAAATGAAATGATGATTCACTTGGTTACACATAATATCTTCCTTGTCGTTGTTTCTTCTCCGACAACAGTAAAATAAATGCAGATTGGCTCTGCCTCTTGCTTTCTCTATCGTCTTATGCCACTTAATGCAAATGAAACGTTTTTGGATCAATTTTGCGCGTACTCATGCATCTCATCATTTTTGGATGGGAATAAAGTAAAAGAGACTAGGATCCGCGGTCTACAGCATGGATCCAATCCTCCAACCAGCCGTCTCACAACTTCAAACATTCGAAGCCGCTAGAGGAGATCAGAACAAGCATAATGAGGACAACTAGCGTAATCCGAGTGGTACCTCTGAGCATGGAGCTACACAACAAGGGAAAAATAGATAAATGGGAAATGTAAAAGAGTTGAAACGAGATTTGTGCAATTTCCATAAATTATCTTGTGTGTGATTTAATGGACGAATCAATGGCAGTCAGAGACTTTCAGCCAACCAAACAAATCACATCTTTCCTATTTTCCCTGTCTGTTTGCATATGGATTATATGGCTACTATCACTTCCATTCAACATTGTTATTATTATCATGTTGTTAGTTTTGATTTTAATCTCTTGTTGTTAGTGAGCTGTGGTGAATGGAAATCCATGATGATGATGACGATGATGTTGCTAATTTAAAGGGTTGTGCAAAATGTATGTACCAATCTGTGTGTACTTACTATATGGATGTATTACCTTGCCTTATTCCTTTTCCTCCCAGCAATACTTGTGTTTAATTTTAGTGAATCGAGAAGAAACGATCCGTGCTCATTTGTTTGTAATCCTGTCATGTGAACTTAAGTGCACTGAGGCTGATCGTCCAACAAACATTCCGCTTTGTTTTTCAACTTCCTTCCTTTTCTATCCTCATCAGAACACAGCACACATCACAGGAAACTTGAACTAAAAAGTTATCGGTTTACCGGTTTCGTTCAGACAAATATGTACATTGGAAAAGGTGGATGGAGAAAGGATAAACACCAGCAGAAAACACTGAAGCAGTACGGGTAATAATGATACTGTATAGAAGTTAGTAATGTATGTACAGTTGTCTAGAGAGAGTTGTTTCTCTCCATCCTTTTCTTGTAATTCTCAATTTATTTATTTATTTACTCTTCTCCCTAATGCAATGGCTGCAATGTTTGTATAAATGAGAATGAGAACAGGAATATTATTTTAACTTCAAACTTGGGTTGGTCGTAGTAATGCATGTGGACCAAAATGAATAATATGAGACAGGATTATATGAAGATGACTGCCTAATTCCTTTTCTGCTTTGTGATTGGTATGTATATGACGATGTGCTTTAACGTTCTTGGAACTATAATTTTTAAAAAATGACTACTTACCTGGGGAATAATCAGTGCTACAATGGCTGCACTTAAGGTCGATAAATTGAGATCTTCCGAAGTACTCTGTCCCAGAGTATTGGTCCTTATCAAGGGAGCTCTTCTGGAAGTAGAGGTGGATGGAGAACTTCCATTATTTTCTTTTTTGGGGCACTGCTGTTGCGACGAGGGTCTTGCAAATGGACAACTCATTTTTGTATTTGAGAAAATTTGTTCCTGATTCTTTAGACCTTCTTTTTATTGCTGAAAATTAGCAGGTAGTAGTTAACTATGTTGTGCTGGTTTCAATGAAAAGGATTCCAAATAAGTTTACTACTTATACCAGCAAAACCTCTCTCTCTCTGTTCTGTTTACAGAGTTCGTTCAAACCTTCAGAAACAGTCCAATAATAAAAGCAGCGGCAATAATGATGACTCCAAGTCTACAACTTTTTTCATCTCCTGTTTTGCAAAAAACCTGTTACAACAGTAAAAGAAAAAAAAGAACAAAATATATTTAGAATTTCAATTTATATGCTTATTTTTATACGCATGAAATAGTTTCTCTTAAAGCACAATCTCATATATGTTTCAAGCTTGATTTAAGAAATATGATAAAGGGCTCGCAAGTGATTTACTTTTTAATTATTTACATGTTTAGAGAAGTGAATCAAATAAATATACAGAAGTTCATAACTTAAATATTTTAATAGACAGATTTTCTCCGCACGAAAAAATCTCGAAAAGTAAAAAAAAAACTTTACAAGATTCTATATTTTTATTTTTTTAGTAAAACTTCACTTGGCTTAACATCATAAATAATTACAGAGTTTTCTGGGGGGAAAAGGTCGAAAAAATCAGGTTTGATACAAGTATGCATACGGAAAGTAAGATGCACGTATACATATCTCTTTACTTTTCTCTAAAACTTTCACCTTGTAAATATTTTTCTCATTGTATTTTGTAGCGTTTAAGTGTATATCTCGCACCTTATAAAATGTCTATACTTATACTTATACTTTCTCTTGCCCTCAAGCTCACATTTTTCGTCTACATTTCTTATTTGGCAAGGACTATTTGGACTTATTTGGAAGAAATTAACGTTATTACTCTGCAAATCTTGTTTCATGAGTTGAGTTCTTTTAGTAAATAATGGCAGAAGTACGTTTCTTTACTTGCCAATATTGATTACACTGCGTAATTTCTACATGTGCATTGAATAATAATAGTAATACAACGGTATTATTATATCGTCTGAACTAACAAAGCAAAAAACTTTTAGTTGCAAACAACGAAAAGTAGCCTGACAACGCAATAACGGCAAATACATCTTCGCTGTTGGTACATGAATTCAAATTGAAATTGAACTTGTTGGAAAGTCGGAGAGAGAAAGAGTTTGAATTTTCAATTCCTCTTCCGTCTTGATAAACTTCAAAGAAAAATTTGTGTGCACATAATAATATTCATCGCAAACTGAAGACTACGAGCTTATAACAAGCGGTGGAGCTTATTTTACTTTATTTTAAAGGAAATGCAGAGACGCGAGCTGTTCGGAGAAAGTCAGATAAAAAAAAAGAAGTACATACTTATTACACATAATCATAATGATAACTACACTTCTTTTCAATTGAAACGTTGACAATAAGATCGATAAAAAAAGAGGCTCGGCTTGACTAATGGATAAAAACGTAATATTTAGAGACGAGAAATGCATGCCAAAATTTATGCATGTGGCTTTCAAATATGGTTGTTTTTCGGCTAAAATATAACAAGATGAAAGATCTTAGCCAAACTTTACTATTTCAGAAGTACAAAATAATCTATATTTAGTTAAACATTGCTGGGAAAAAAATGTATAATTTTGGAGGATTGTATTTACTTTGTACATTTCAAAATTAAAAACAATATTCCATGTCTACAGCATATCAACTGAAACGTTTCCACAATCAAATAAAACGCATTAATTTTATGCGTAGTATTTTGAAAAAGATGGAGGAGAGGAAAAACATAGTACAGTCGTCACTGACAAAACCATAAGTGAAAAATAGTTGCGTTTGGCTGTTGCTGAAATACCCATAAGTTTTGTTTCTCGTTGTTGTAAAAGTGCCCTTTGGGCACACTCATCCAAAATAGAATCGAGTTTTGGTATTAGAAACTTTGAAGAAAAAAGTCCTTAGAACTTACATCTAACATACATAGATGATTTTTTTCAACGGATGTACCCAAAATATATATTGTATATGGAACTAATAAAAATCTCACATAAATTGACATGCTTTCTCCAAGTATTTTTCCATTAAAATGTTTCCATGTGTTTCCTTAAATGAATTCTTTTTTAAATTGAACTAAAAATAGTTTATTTCCATTTTAGGAAGTGTTTAGTTTTGTTGTTTCGTATATATTCGCATTTTTAGTATAGCATAGCACCCATGCATATAGGAAATAATTCAAACGACTAATGTATTGACTACAATAGTATTCAAGGTACAATAGAATTTGGTATTTCTTCCGACTTGCAGATACCTAAATTAAAGTTGACAGACATAAACATTTAAAAAAAACCTGTTTCAGTATTTCAACAAAATTGTAATAAAAGAATATTAGATAAATTCCAATCAAGAAAAAAGATACAAAAAAGTTTTTACTTTAAACATGATAGAACCACTAATTATCAAAATTTGAATGGCTTCCAGTAAAATCAAGGCTTACGCTGCAAGTACATATAGTATGCAATACGAAAAAATTATGTTGATACCATCCGAATGAGAACATGACAAACGGAAGAGATTAACATCTTGTAATTTTTGGTAAGCCATCACCACAGATACAAAACATGATGATAGATAGCGTGCTTAATGGCAACGGGTAAGTTGTTTCAAGAATACACTTGGGTTTTTTATCCGTTCCTCTGACTTTCTCCAACTGCCTTTCTTATCTCTATAACTATCTATATATTATGTCTGTCTTTACTTTATACTGCAACACCAACTCAAAAAATTCAAATCATAATAATAAAATGTGTGTGCTTATTAAAATGAGCACTTTTGTGATGAAAGCCTTGGTGAGTTATTTTTATGTTTGTATAATTTTTGAAGCGGAAATAAAGTGATGAGCAAATGTGGACGGAATTCGGAAAGAGGTGGACTTTTCTTATTTACACAGTTTTCTCAACTCAGCTCCTTTCGCCCCCGTGTAAAATCTCTGTAACATACACAATAACACAATACCATCCCTATCAAGACAGATGGTTAAAGCAGATGTAAAACATACATAACACGAGGTTCTTGATATCTATTATTGTCAGTATGTGTATATATATTTATATATCTAATATATTTGCCTATCCTCGTGTCTGGCTCAAAGGCACCCGTCCAGAGTTTCTTCATCAGTATGCATAACACAGACGTATGGATACGTTGATCCTTCCTCCTGCTAAAAGTTGCCAGTCGAAAATAAAACAAAAACAGAATAAAGGAATAGAACAAGTGCTAAGTTTTCTTAATGATGGATGCAGATTTTTAGTGAGAGTGAAAGAAGAGAGTGAAATGTAGAGACACAAAATTAAGCCTGCGAGCCCAGTGCCCTTTTGCATTCCTTAGAAGCTCATAGTTGAGTCCCCTAGCGTCCCTTTTATTTACACAAGTTCAAAAGCTGTAAAGATTGAGATTGTCTTTGTCTCTCACTGTTAAAGCCTTTGATATAATGATGACAAAATGTCTTCCAAGCACCATGAATGAGTGGAGCATTGCACGAATGATGATGACACCACCAGAAGCATTTAAATAAATTGTTGGTATGTACTAGCATGCATATTAAACTCCCCTGAGAATTTCTCATTTGGTGATCTACATACTTGGTGATTTCGTACTTAATGATATACATTTCATAGAAACATAATAGTGAGAAATAAACGATCATATGATGTGTGACTCACTGGAACACCTACTCATTTTTTTAAATGGCACAAATTTAGCCACTTTACCATAATGTTCAACCACGTCCGGTGAAAATGTAATGTATGTAAGTACATAAACTTTTGTCTACTCAGCAAGGGAAGTATTTGTGTTCTTGATAAATTAAAATATCTTGTAGTTTATATGTATTCAAAATTATCCTATATGCCACAATTTGTGAATGTCAAACTGAAAAGATAATACATAGTATGAAGTAAATGTGCATTTGTAGATTGAAATTATAGCGTGTGCCCATCGGACAAAAGCTTGCTCCATTTGTAAATAATTTTTTTAGGCCGTTCAAAGCGGGATTACATTTTTTTACCAACAATCGATTGCAAATTTAACTGAATTTTTTTCTTTTATTTTGAACACACAAATTTGTTCACGAGCATAGAAATTTTAAATTTGAATTTAGACTGACTTTATTTTTGAAAGACAAATGGTTTCATGGTGGTTTTGTGGTATCTACTTTTACTTACATAAACAAACAACATAACTCCAGTATAATGATAATCTGTACATAGAACAACTTATAACAAGCTACATAATTATAAATGTAGCTTGATGCCTAGCGAACGAAAACTTTATTTATCCATCTTTCTTTTCCTATTTCATCCAGCGAAAGCATTTCTTTACTCCATCGCACAATCTTTCTACCTGTCTGCGTGTCGTGTGTCCGTCTTTGGCTGTACTGTAGGTACAAGAATAATAGAAGGTAGGATAACTAAAGTGTATATATAGACACGTCACTTTATTTTCGGTGTATTGAAATACACACAAGACTCATCTTGGTTTCTGCTGGGCTTGTCTCAAGGGAGCTATTACTCTAACTTTTCTTGGTTGTGTGTTGTGTGTAGTATTCGCCTTTCAACAGTCAACAACTCTACATCAACTCAACTCAAAATGACAGTTTTTCTTGCCTGCTGAGAAATCTTGTTACATACTTATGCTCATACTTTACCTGCTCCCCTGAACAAGCACTATGAGCATGGAACCGCGCAAAGAATCGTGCATGAAAAACTAACACTTTTCTCCATTTCATCACCTATCTATCCATCTAAGCAAGGAAAAAATGTACATAAAAAATATTGCCACGAAGACAGCCAAATTTTCTACTTATAATCCTTTTCTAACTTCTTTTAAACCAAGAAGGTAAGTACAACCTTGTACATTCTTGAAGGAATGCATGTACGTAAGCATATGGAACATAGTAGTATGCGTAAATATAACGTGTGTATACTAAATCCATCATATAGCTTGCGATGATGACGATGATGGGCATCTTTTATTTTTGGTCGAAAGAAAAAAACTCGGTGGTAGAAAAAGTAGTTTGCGTGATAGTTGACGCTAACAGATCGGAGATGGAGAAAGAAATGTGTGAGTTCTGAAGTAAGAAGGAGGGAGGATGACGAGGAGGAAAAGGTGAAAAGGTGATACATAACAAAAGTTGAAAGAAGAACAAGAAGAAAGAAAAAGTCATTCATCTTTTGTATATTTTTTGTGAAGGTGCGATAGAAAAAAATGAGTTAAAACACATAACATCTACTCATGAAATCTACACAATTCCTTATTATTATACGTGTTTCGGGTTTTTCTCTACTGCAAAAAGTAAAGATTAAAACAAGAATACACACAGCCAGTTACACATACATACATATAGTATATGTTCCCATAGACTAACTCCAACCTACTTTTGCAGTAGAAAGAGAAAAGTTGAGCAGTAAGTTTTTAACACGAAAAATTATTCTTCTAGTGAAATAATTTATGTTTGTCATTTAAGCACGTTCCCTGAAACCCTGATAATCATCAGTGGAAGTTTTGTTACGTTTAAATGGTGTTTATGAAGCACCTGTTTACTGTGAACACAATATATACAGGGAAAATGTTTATCTAAATATTCTGGCCTTCTATAGTATAAGACCTTTGCCGATATTGATTAAATCTGGAACATATATATATATATAAACAAGCATACTATTATAAACTGTTCATAAGGAAGCCGAAATTAATTTAGGGTGAAGTATGTTCTCAAATTTGAACTTTTTACCACAGTTTTACCTATTTTATTATATTCGAAAAGCAATACTTAATCGAAATCAAAACAATATTTAGCCATCAACTTTTTTTTGAATGCGGCTGAAGTTTTTTGTCTAGCTACATTGCTTATAAGTATAAATTTTAACTTCCCTTAAAGCACAAGTCACCGTTTTAAAATCTTACTTATTTTTCACCTGGAAAATATCAAAACAGGACGAACATATATCCCGTAGGGACGAAGGTGAGAAAGGTTTCACTCAAAATAGCAGAACACAGCAGTATATTTTAAGTCTGATGATCCCGTTACCTTTTCTACTGGATAATTAAGCTAATTAAGATTTTGCATAAAAATGAGCTGAGAACGTACAAGATGAGCCAAGACGTGGGATGTGGGATGAGATGCAAGTGGAAAATAAGTAAATTTTCTTTTTATTCATTAGGTGTGCAACACATAATGCAAGTTCCCTCCTCAACATCCGTTTTACTTTCTTGAAAAGCATGTACAGTCACTGATTATATGCAAATAAAACAACAATTCTCAATTGCAAAGTAGAAAATGAGAATGCTTGGAAAGGAGAAATGAGAAGAGCGAAAAGCAGCAGGAGGGTCGCACGATGTACGTTAATGTAGCGTTTATCAAACAGACAGGTAGTCTGTATCCTACACATTCCAAATTCCTTTGTTTAAACCAAGAAACCGAGATCGGTAACAAAACAGCTTTGTAGAATAATGATGATGCTGTGCTGCATCGGCAAAGCTGAAAATGTTTCTCGCTTGCTAATGGAAATATGAGGACGGCACTGTCTACATGTTTCAGCAATATCGATAAATAATAAGGATCAAGTGTTGTTATAAATTCTTTTCTGTCTTATTCTTTTCCATCCTTTAGGAGAGAAAATGAAATTTTGCTGATATTAAATTTTCGGAAGTAACGGTTCGTTCAGTTGAATATTTTAATTGAGCCAACCATAGGAAAGTACAAAACCGGAAACCTGAATCTTACCGAATTCCGAAGTGTGCCGCGCCGAACTGGCGGATTGATTAAAAATACTTGTAGAAAAGTATGCCTGTAAAATGATCCGCTTACAATTATTATAGCAGTGTTCAGATATAGGGTTATTAGTAAACAGAGCTGCATGGAAACTTTCCATTTTCTTTAATTATATGTGCAGTTTCTTGATTAAATTCTTGTAGCATATAAAGTAGCTGAGCAAACTTAGGCTTAACTGTAGTACAGTTTTGAGTTGGACTTAACCGTCAACCGTGTAACCAAAATCTAGAAAGGTCAGGTTCACAACTACACAACATATTTTATACTGATTTTTTTGAAGTATAAATAATTGAGCTCAGTAAAAAGAGCTTGGAGGTATAAAAACTAATAGCAATGATTTAATTACACCAAATAAATCCGCTTTTTCTGCATGAAGGAAAGAAGCATGAAAATGTTTAGCCAAAGTAAGCAGACATGTATAACGTTAAAAAATATAAATCGAACAAAGTAGAGTTTAGGTAAACATTTGATGTAATTTAGAAGTGTTCCACGGAAGGACTTTCCATCATCCATAGATCAGTTGAAAAGGCAGAGTGTAACATTGAAAGTAGAAAGGTTTAAGTCACAAAAATTCAAAACATCGCACAAGTGAATACTTTGTCATTTGAAAAGTTTGTTTGTTCAATACGTTTTAAAGAAGGTTTTGATTTCGATTTTTACACAAATTAATTTCATTAGTGTAGATTTTTAGGCATTTGCATATCTGGAACTCCAAAGATGTTCCGGGTTTAATTTTAAGAAATTGTTTGAACTTCTTGGTTGGTTTGTTATACGCTAATGGAACTTTTCCCATGACAAGACAAAAAAAAACTAGCTAATAAGATGATACGAGGCCAACCTTTAATTTAATTTGATGTTGATTAGAGCTTTAGAAAGAAGCCATACCAATTCCAAAATAGGATAAAAAATGGTTCTATCAGTTCGCCAACTAGTTTGCATTTGAAAGTGGATATTTATAAAATAATATGCATAGTCAAATCACTATGCTCGGACGCAAATATGTAGCTTTTTATCTGATATAACCATACCAAGTAGGAACAAGAAAGCAAGTGGTTCTTCAGTAATGAAAGTCAAGAGATTTTGGATATTTTTCGAAAAAAGGCTAAAATGATAGATGAGCTTTTTTACTGTTGTTGAATCGTTATATTATCAATGTCTCACACGGCTACCTTTTTCAATTAAGCAAACGGAACTTCTCCTCCCACTCTTCATCCATGACATTTTACGTCAACATTGTCGTTACATTAGGAATCCCTATGTTTTCTATAGTTGCTCAACACAAAAAATAACAAGTCAACTTGAGCGTGAAAAACGTCGACTAAGCAGATATGTCCTTTTAATGACGTCCAGTCAAAGTCGCTAATGCAAGCGCAAATATTTAGATATGAGAACAGAAAAGTACGACACTAAGTCAACTTTAGCAAAAAGCACAACCAAGTTCCTCCCTTCCGACCATACCATTGCGAAATTGATGATATAATGATGATTAAATATTATTTGATGATGAGCCCTAGTCAAAGAGGCTTCCATTTCCACACAAACGAAGGTAAATATATTAATCCCCCACTGTTCTTCTTACAGTCAAGAGTAAAAAAAGGGAAGGGTTTATATATAAAAATGGGGATATGGCATCATAAAATGATAGCGAGTTAGCTAATGAATTATTTTTCTGATGTCAAAATGAAACCCTAGCCAGACGCTGAGGTAAAACCTTTTACAAACCTGAAAGTAAATCGAATTCGAAATTTGATATTTTACTGGATTAACTACATGAACTGTTGCATATTGCAATGAATAAAGGGTGATTGGTAATACTTTAGACATTTTGTATTTTTTAGACTAGATTTTCTTACAAATTAAATCGCTCTTGAATGAAATTTTCTTATAAATAAAAACTAAATGCTTTAAACATTGAATAGTTATAAAGCAAGAATATTCAGACGAATACAATTTTTGTGAAACAGACTATGTAGTTTTTATACATATTAAAAACTTGTTAATTTACAGGCGTTGTTTTAAGACAAGTAAAACAGTGTGAATTATTAGCAGACATTGTGAATTTATGTGAATAGCATTATCGAAATGGGGACATCAATTCTTTAATTTGTGGAAATGTATGGTGACACTAATCTATGTGCATGAACAAATGAACAAGAAAGAACTGCCATTATTATTGCAGTGCAAAATGTCTACTATAAATATAAATTTCTCGAGAATTCCTCGCGACTTTTCGTAGTCTTCATTCATACCATTTGAAAAGATCTTGACATTCTATGATCTATAAGCACTGACAAAGTATTGTAACAACTCATCTTACGTATGTCTTTTAAACATCATTTAACCATATTGTTCCTGTTAACACGCACACAATTTAACTGTTATTATTATTATTCAAAAAGATGGACAATCATCAAACTTTTCTTCTCTGAGGAAATGGGAATGGTTAATGAGAAGATATTCAAAGTCATATACTGAAAACGTTGAGCATACTTTGTGAGGAAAATTTACAAATGAATAAGCGTACAAAAGTCATAAGATGGCATGGACAATGATAATGATTAAAGTTACTTTTATTACCATTATGAGTATCACCACACCGTAATTCTCGTTTTTTCATACTTTAAAGTGTATTCATGCAGAAATTTTCATCATTCCTGTTCCAGAGGAAATATATAAAGAAGTTGAATGAGTACACATACTTATTTATATACATATATAAAATGATGGCGCAAAATGATCATCATCACAATAAGCATAAAAGCATGAATAGCAAAAATGCTCCCATATCTGCTTGTTATTGTTATTATAACACATCATGTTGATGATCATTACTGTTGTAGCCATTGAAATAATAAAATGAACTGTTACGATGGAAGGATTCTCAGACACTTTGCCAAAACGACAGTTCTCCAAAGTCACATTTTCCCCAAATCAAAAAAAAGTTTTTAACAATCTGTCAATTTCACAATTTCTGGCTACAACGAAAAGTCGAACTGCGACAAAATGAGTACGACGAAGTTCCAAAGTATGAAACCTTGACTAATTCTAATTCAAAGTTAAATGCTCAAACAAAAAGCACCATTGCATATTTAGCTGTATATGATGTATCATCATTGCATAAATTGCGATTTGGCAAGTTGACTTCATCTTCTTGCCTAACCGTCGTGCCATGAATAGAAACGATAAAAATATATACCTCAAAAAACCAATAGTCAGACATTGAACATGACAATAGTACAATTTTACCTTTTTTGTAGTCTGAATTTTGAAGAAAACTCTGTTCGGTCTGCTGTTCCATAAAAACCTCATTTCGTAAGACTTTTCATTTCCGTAGGCTACATCAACAACATTATATTACTTCGTGGAAGATGTGCATTTTAGAAACACGAAGAAAAATGTCGAGTTTCGAGTAAAAGTCTTTCTAGTTCGTAATAAGTAGAAAAAACATATGCTTTGGAATTCGTTGCAAAAAGAGAGAAAGCAAGTTACGCATTTTTATTATTCTTAATCATGAAGACTAAGTGGCGATGGCGTTTGCTATAGTGAATGTTAAGAAATGAGAAAAAGAAAGTTTTTTACGCGTTGTAAGCGATGTCATTCTCTGTGTAATAATAGTGAGATTATGAAATGAAGTGAATAATTGGATTATTTGCAATTGACCCTAAACTTAAACCTTTCCTTAACCAAATCCATAAGAATAAAACCGTGGAGGACTTACAATTTAAATAAAGATTTTTATAAAAAACTAGACATAGGTTAGGTTAGGTATGTGTTTTTATTTCATGTACCGAATCAACCCCTTTTCAATCGTTATTTTTCTGTCATTAGCTTTCTCTAAACTCTCTCTATTCTATCTTTGTTTTTTATGTTGGAAATTTAATTTGTTAAAATAATTAAAGTAATAATAACTTGCCTTTTGCATTGGGGCAGCGTGATACAATTCCCTAAAAAAACCTCCTTTAGTGCAGCAAAAAATGCACATTTTCGTTATTTTTACTCTTTCTGTTTGGGTGCCCGTACATTATACATTTTGCATGATGTATGTTTCAAACATTCTGCATTATTTCACGAGATAATCGCTCCAACATAATTATAATATAATGCCATCCTATCACGCCGCCTGCTGGTGGATACAGTAGCCGAGTAGCCTCTCTACTGTACGACGCAATTCTACATTTGCAAAAATCAAATGCATTGCGTTTGCACGTGTGTAAAATACATAAAAATATAATCAGGGAAATTCATTTTCTTTTAGACTACTTTGGCTTCTAATTTTTTTTTTCTTTTTTGGCTTATATATTTTTCATATCCACAGATATACAGAATAACTGATATTGATACTCTGCAATTTTGTGTTCCTGGGATATAAATAGAAAACTGATGACATACAACTAATTTGAAAAATTCTTACTAAAGTATATTTTCAATGTAGTCGTACCCAAACTAGCAGTTTTTTTTGTGTAAGTAGGAAGCTTGAAAAATATATGATAATGCGTTGGAGTTGTTTTCAAATCAAACCCCAACTTTCCCTACTTGTTTTTTGTATTGTTTTCAATACAGTCAGTCAAGTAAATTTTGGTACTTTTTATACCACAGCCTTTCAAAAAGTTAGCTATATAAATAAATAGTGTGGCGTGGGAATCAGAAATAAATCTTTTGACCTTTTAGGGAGCTTAGCACCGAAGTACTGAAAGCATTAAAAATAGAGATAAACTTGAGTAATAATTACATTTATAGCGTGAACGAGAATTAGAAAGATGGAAAAAACTTGCAAACTCTAACTTGACATGCGTTGTACACTATCTAAAATAAAGTAGACCCGAGGTTTTCATTACTTTGTAAGCAAGTAGACTTACAAACACATCCAACCTTTCATATATTATAACATACAACATAACAGCAAAATGTTGTTATGCCATCTGTATCAGACAGCCTGTCATACAAACGTCGACACAATAATATCACATATGTAATTCAGTGTTTGCAATAATACGAATCAACATTCAACATGTTATGAAACAAGAAATTTTTGAATGAACCTAGCGAATACACATGATACCCATTCATTATCCACCTTATTACTGTGAAAGGGTGAACCAAGTATAGCAGTCCATTTCAAAAGATGATAAAGTTTTTACTGAAACTCATTTGTTCTCTTATTGCCCTCGCCACTTTTCACATTTTTCCCCCTCTGCTTAACCCTGGATAAATAGGTTGCATGAACCACACAATAAATGCATGATTAATGAGTTTGCAGAGTTTATATTCTAAACCATATGCATTTGGTCGCAACTAATTAAATTCCAAGATTGACCATTTTCTAAGTTATTGTGAAGAGTTGTTTTTAACCACGAAAATTAAAGAGGAAATGGTACAGATTAAATCAGTACAGTAAATTATTATAAATACACCCATTTTCCTCGCCTTTTCATCCATTTTCTTTCATCATCGTCGTCCAAGCAGAAAAGTCAGCAGCATATAACTTTTTCCCTAACTACTATACCAAGTACCACTGCTTATTTACAAGAACATCGCCGCCATAGCGAAATATATTATTACAAGGTATGAATATGTACATATGTATGTGCATGTAAAGGGTATTATATGCACGAGCACGGGAAACTATAAGCGCTGTTAAATGCCAGAGGATACATCAGATACATGATATTATTTTGAGAGGCCTCCTCCTATTTCCATCTTCTCATATTTATAGAAAAGTGGTGGCACCTCAAGTGATTCTTTTGAGCGGAGCAGCAGATGCTCCTTACTGCTTTACTATGCTTTCCTTGTCATTCAAGTCAAGCCAAGTAAAGTAACTAGACCATAGGATATGATGTGCCTCTCAGTCAGATTTTTCTTTTACTTTCTCTTCCTAGTTTTCTGAGAGCAGGGGACTTCGAACACGTTTTTTCCAAAGAACCATATGCTTTCAATGCATACCTTCTCTATTCTTTCTTTAAAACTATCCACAACACAAGAAGAAAGGATTATATATCAACATGATGTAGCTTGAAAGCATACATATACATTTGGATACATCCATACAAGATGTCATATAGCACACAAGTAATAATAGTAATGATGATAACGGCAACAGCAGCTTTTACAGGAACAGAAAAAGACAGGGATCGGATAAAAAAATAGAGAAAAAAAGTGACTAGTTCATTTTTTTCTCAGATTATTTTCGTTTCTCGTTCTGTACACAACTACATTTTTGCTGATCGCTAAAATGTTGACGAATGTAACAAAATATTATAGTATTAACATATATAGTTGTGGACAATTTTCTGGACGTACGACCAATTGAGATAAAATAATATGAATGTTAAGATTCCATGAACACAATTTTTTCATCTCTTGAACTCATGTAATCTGTTTTTAAACATTTCAAAGTTTGTTTTTAAACTCAGATAAAGATTACAACGACATGACTTTTATTCTTTCGATATTTTTATTTTTATGTAACCAACATAGGTAACATGCCCTTCCAAGTATTTGTGTTATCCCGACACCCGACACTATTTGTATCATAACATATCAGATCAATATCAGGCTAATAATAGTATAACATTAATAGTGATAGTGATAATCAAGCTTGCCATCTTGTTGCCTTTTTTATCAACCTTGTAAACACAAAAATTATTCTCAACTAGATTTATTTAGCCTTATCACGGCAGCATTTTTTGTCCTAGAATAAAAAATTATAACGCACCTGGTATATTTTATGCCCGTTCTTATAATATATAAATAAACAGGCAAATATGAAAGTATAAAAAAAAATTTACCTCCCTCTACTTCAAAAAAGCCAGTAGATGAAAGTATTAAAAAATCGGCTTCTCTTTCCCTCGCCTTTTCTTGTGAATTTATTAAAACTGGTATTCTTTATAAAAAATGAAAAATGTGTCATAATTCTTGTCTTGTAAGCCAAGCGATATACAGTTTCTTCTTATCTCGTTTACTTTTAACAACAGTACCACCACCAGTAGCTAATAAATATTGTACCCGTATGCCTAAAAAGGAACGATTTTCACCTTGGCACGGAACAGAAGTAGGAAAGAAACCTACTTTAGTATGTAAAGTGAAGAAGTAGGACTGTGTGAAAAGGCGTGAATTGTTACGTTACTTGTTGTTTACTTTTGGTACATGATCTCTGACTCAATCGCACCTTCTCAAGAAAAACTTTTTGTAGTTTCTTGTATGCGAATGTAGGTAGCATTAGGTATGAATGTGCTGGAGGATCGATGAGATGATATCATGGAGCAACAAAGCAGTTTCGTAAGTATTTACCTATACAGGAACGGTAGCATCAATTGTACAATCGAAGTAGGCAGACATCCGTTTTTCTCGCCGGAATTATGCAAGAATATTGTTATATGAGTGCCTGTGTCGTTTCCTTTACTTAAATACATACGCTTATCTACAACAATAACGTAACCTTATTAATACCTACATAAATACACACATTTTAACAGTGAGTAAGAAGTGTACATTAATAGTGAACTTTGCAGTGAACATTGGGCATTCGTTAGAAAATAAGAAAATAAGCCAGTTTTTATTATTCCTGACTATTAAAAAGATTAACAGATCGGTCGAATATTGATACGATAAGACAGCAACAGATCTAACTTAAAATCATGCCAAAAAGCATTTCGATTTGGCTTATTTCATTTAAAAGAAACTGCATATTTCCTATTTAGTATTTATTTGACCAAAAACGTCGTCCATTTGACCATTTACATCGATATATGTATATATATAATTTATATATGTTGCATCTTGGCACGCCAATCTAAAATCAATCAGTTTACTTCTTATTAAGTGGTTTTAAAAGATTTTACCGTTAAAAAATGTTTTTCACTATCCATCTTCGTAAAAGTAATCCACAACACAGGAGGATAGTATCTATATTGTATCTTCTCATCGCCACCACCCCATCAAACGAGAGCGAGTTCGATTCGGATTGATAATAATAACAAAATAAGAGTAGCAACTTGTTCACTGAGAAAACGGGGCAACAGCCAAGTATTTTGTACTAGACAATTCAAAATCAGGTTGAATGTAATGTGTGGTGAAAGAGCCATGGATTGGAGAGGATGATGATACTGTTGCTGTGGATGTTGATTATGGTACGCATGGATGGCTACTCTATTCATGGGATTGTGTATGTCTTTATTATTATTATAATAACTCAACTATGAACTACCTAAGTAATAAAGTGTAGTCATATGGGATCCCTCGCTTTGGCCTCAAAGCCTCTCTCTATTTTATTCTACATTCTCCGCTGCTGACACCGTTCGCTACCACCAATCCTACACATCTACATTACATTCACATTTTAAATCACGACCCTGACATGCCTACAGCCAAATGCGGAGCAGAGAGGAAGTCGTATAATATATTTACTTTGATAAAAACGAGGAAGTATCAAACAAGTATATACATTTTGTGCAAGAAGGGAAAGCGACACAGCACAAAGCCACTATGCTTTCACCATGAGTGCCACCACCACATTCAAAAAAAAATCTACGTAATATGTTTTACTGGCTTATTTACTATGGCATCTATTTTCTCTTGTTGACACAGAAGTAATATATATGTTCATACGTGTATTTATGTTGCAGATAAAAAATAATAAACTGCGCCTTGAATGATTATCGTCATCTTTCTTCCTCTTTTGGTCAAAACTCGACAAGGAGAGGGGAAGAGTTGATGATTCCACTTAATCAACAGCAACAAACATTATAATCATAAATTTAGCACATCAGCAACACGCTCACACAAGCTCGTTTGTACTAAACTCGTTTCGTTTTCCCGTTTTCATGAATTCTTTTCCTTGGTTTTCGAGAAAGTAGTCGTTGTGGTGATGTTGGGAACGATAATGAGAATGGCGATGATATACAGATGAACGAAGACCAAAACACTGGTTTCAACGCCAGAATAACGGAGATTCTGTCTGCCGCTTAAATTAATGCGCTTAGAAATGACAAACACATGCATACACGCAAACACACTCTTCAAGTCAGCTAGCTTCCGTTGATAAAGAAATATGCTACACAAAAGCAATTACATTTCTGCACAACTCACGACTTCAGTCAACTATCTCTTTGTCAGATTGTAAGATTAGTTAAGTTAAGACAACGAAGAGACAAATGTCACGAAAAAACTGTCATGTTTTTCTTATCACTTTCAAAACTCAAGCCAGAGTCAGGTAATGTAGAGTTGGCTAGACCGGACTGTAGTTGTACTCTGTGCAATGCTTGAGTGGCACAAACAAAGGCGCTATTTGTTTTTGAGTACATCTTCATGAGAAACTAGCTTTCAATGAAATTAAGATAACAATGAGTTTTTGACCACTTGTCACGCGTACATAGCCAGCGCCTCTGAAGGAAAAATTAAATGAAATGGGATGGAAGTGCATTTCGAACTACGTTTTAATTCTTTACAGTGTTCGTATACAAAAATGTATGCTGTTATTTTATAAGAAGTGTAGTGAGAAATAAAAACGTTTCATTCTTTCGCATCACCACCACGTCATCTTCTTTGAATGCTTGCTTTCTCAATCATCACCATAGGTATTTAAGTTTCTTATGCTCTTCAAAGTGCCTTTCTAAACGGCTACGGCTACATAAATATTTTTAAACCCAACGCCATTGATGACACCATCCCCCTTACTTCCTACATATATCTAACTACACACACTGTTGGCTGACTTGACTGACATGATGCGAGTTCTGCTTTCCCCCTTCAAACAACATTGCAGTTTATGTTATTCTTTATTCTCTTTGCTTTTTTGTCGTACCCATTGACTCGAGGAAAGGAAATGAACCATTGTGTGGATATTATTATTGCTAGTATTATCATTATTATTTCAAGTATAAACATGCTATGCGGTAGTATGGCGAGAAAGAAAACTGCCTTAGTACACTGACCTGTTACAAAGAAAACAGAATTTCAGCGCAATTCTTCCACACCATATGACATTATGGCTGCGACTACATATAATAGTACACACTTCTTTTCATTTTTCTATGCCACATTAAGCATATGGCATTATTGGAAAAGGTACGGGTGAAAAAGATGATGGTGATGATAAGTAAGCTCATAATATCCCTATGCTTAACCAGCAGCAGATAGTCAAATAGTTTTGCAACCTAAAAGCCAGTTTCCAAATTAGAAGACCCAAAAGACAAGAAACTTACACTACATCATGTGACCATGATTATGACATATAGGGCGAATAGGCATCAACATCACCAGCAAAACCACACAAGCAAATTTTCAGCACTACGATTCACCCACCACATGAAGCAAATCACCACGAAAAGTGAAGAAAATAAGGATAAGTGGCCTCCGGTAAGATTACCAAAAAGCTAGTATTTACGTGTGTGTATAATATGCATGTACATATCATTGGTCTTTCCAGAGAGAATGGGGAAGTTGATGCTAAAACTGTGATCCTTATGATGATATATAGAGCACAACTAAGTAAGCAGATGAATGCCTCACCTCAGGATATCATCCAGGTTTGCTGTTTGTTATTCACAGAGATATAATATATGGTCAAGTAAGTAATTTCGATGATGAGCAGAGGTGAAAGGGGGTATTTTTCTCGGTCTGCTGTTTTTTCGTCAAAAGGTTTTTTCGTCAAAGCCGATTCATCAAAGTACTTTTCACAAACTTGGATAGGTTATTTCGTCAAAAATGTTGATGCAAATGATTTATTCATATCCACTGCTTTTTGGACAGCAATTGAATAATTCTTTTAAGTTCCTTTATTCGTCTTGCATCTTTCTCTCGGTCAACATGGTATCGTCTGCAGAAAACAGTGTTCGTTTTATTGACAGTTTTAGAAAAACAAAATGTTGATTTTTGAAGGCAGTATGTTCCACCGAGTGTATTTTCATTCAACCTCGAGTTATTTTTAATGGTGTTCGGTTTATACATCAAAAACTTTTCGCAAAGAGGTTCCCACATCAAAAGTTGCTTCGTCAAAAGGTTT